>OZ010690.1:7462308-7700915 GCA_963932265.1 Thymelicus lineola | reverse complement strand
AAAGCTAATGTTTGGAAAGGTAACGATCATACCCTGTGTGCCGCGCGGTGTTTGTAACTGTGTATACGGGAAAAACTCAGTACCTACGCTACTCGTATCACTGTGATCAGGAAGTTCTTGAAACTTTCATGTCCCAGTTCATGAAACGAATGAAAAATCGATTTCCTTGTTTACATTTTCCCATTGCGTAGCAACGTAAAATCTTGTTGTTGGAACGTTTTCCCAGCAAGCTGATTCAAGAAATATAGTGATAAACAAAAACATTAATATTGTCGGTAGAAGATAGTTTCAATTCAAACAATTTAGTGATGGCAGAAGAAGCGAATAAAGACGAAAAAGAAGATTGGAGCGTTTATGAAATATTGCGAAAAAGTCCTACAAACGTAAGTTCTATTATACTTACTGCAAAAGTGCATTCTGTAGGTTTATAAAGTTACATCACGCAAGTAAACATGTACCTACTCTTACATTGTTTATTGCCTCATGTTGTCTGAAAAATTGTAAGAATAATTATTATCAATGTACCTAGGCCTATACAAATAAGTAAAATTGGAGTGTATTTTTTAATACTAAAATACCGCTTTTTACTAAATGCATTTGAATGCATACACGATTACACGGCACATATACCAAAACAACATTTTTTTAAATTTTTATGTGTTTCGGTTAATCTCTGAAATAGCTGGACCAATTTTGATGGGACTTTCACTGGCAGATAGCTGATGTAATAAGGAGTAACTTAGGCTATTTTTACTTTAGAAAAAAATAATTTTATAAAAAACGCGATACGAAGTTCGCCGGGTCAGCTAGTTGAAAATAATTATTTTACGCTTCTTAAATTCCATTCTTATTATGTCATAGATTTTATTGCTTTTAGTACGTAGGGCACGCTTTATCTATAGGTACTTACTAATATTATAAAGAGGAAAGATTTGATTGTTTGTTTGCATTGAATAGGCTCCGAAACTAGCGAACCGATTTGAAAAATTCTTTCACTGTTGGGAAGCTACACTATCCCCGGGTTACATGGGCTATAATATATATTCTTTTACTATTTTTCCCGAAGCGAAGCGAGGGCGATTTCCTAGTAAATAACATTTTTATTTAACCGACTTCGAATAAGGAGGACGTTCTTAATTCGGTTGTACCAATTTTTTTATGTTTGTTACCCCGAGAACTCCGTCATTTATAAACAGAGTTGGATTTTTTTTGCCGAAGACTGCTTCCTTGTTCCTTAAAGTCGTAAATAGGTCTCGCCAGTGTGTAGTAGATTTGGAATATAGGTAGGTAACAAAAAGCCGAACAAGATTCCTGGTTCCTACATAGTTGGTTGGTTTGTAATAAACTTTCAGACGCAAATGGGACTCGACGTAAAGGGATTAGGGAACCAACCAATGGTTCGTACCGAGACAGGTCGATCGATACTTAGCAGTTAGTAGGTACGATACTATTATAGTTCCTTAATTTGCAGTGTTAGACAGTTAGGTTGAGAATCCACCAGAAATGTGCAAGGTAGCGGGGTAGTGTGCGAGGAAAAAATGCACCAATAGGCCAAACTTAGGATTTATACTTAGGTACTTATTTTTGCGAGGCTAGGTAAATAAAGTCACGGAATTATTGAAGTATTATTACTAGCTTATAGAACCGACACCGCGAACACCATGTATGTCCCAATGCAATGGCGCCACGTGGCTTCAATCTTCAATGGATTCGTTCGATTTTGAAAGGAGAACCGGGGCTCAATTTTGAAAGTCGAACCTCCCGGGTGGGACACACATTTTGTTCGAGATATCTGTTCTATGACATTATACTTCAATGCACGGAATACATATTTTTTATCTATGCCGTGAAAGATGTTATTGGTGGATTTTTTCCTCGCACACCTGTCACCTGTCATGGAATCAAAACTAAAGGTCATTACCCTACCATCGTGAGGTCTTTCACCTGCCTAAAATTGATGGGCTGACACTTGACTCTAATAAGAATTAGCACTTTAAAGTTTAATATTTTGCAAAAAACATCCCTTAATCGAAAAATGTATAATAATAGTATTAAGTATAATAAACAACGCTACAGTCATTGCCCACATTAAGATTCCCTGTGTCGTGGGTGCCATGGACAACACACATTAACAAGGACACACACCCAGATCGTGAACGGAAATTCAAACTTATCATTCAAAGTTCTGCCTCGCTACCCTCGCTGGGAATCAAACGCAGACCCTTCGAACGGCGGTCCTGCATGATGACCATGCCTGCCTTCCACTGCGAGCGGAGCGGACTCCATAGTCCATAGTAAATGTTATAACGAAACGGATTAAACGAGTACAAAGAGTTACACAAAATAGGTCGGAATAATGAATTTGGAAGACAAAAAATAAGTAGCTCTTTAACAGTGAAAGGTCGAAACTCTTTTACCTTTACCCTTTCGCAGTGTAAAGCGGGCATATGCATACCATACCATAGGGTAGACGAACAGAAATCATCCCCACTTCAAATTTTAAAGATTTTTTTATCTACTGCTTAGATAAATGTCACGTAGTCAAAGCGTTGTAATATAGCTTATTAAGTATATAATATGTATCTAGAAAAAAAAACAGTTTTCTAGTAATGATCTTTGAGATTTAAAGCCGTACACGACAAAATTATAAGGATTCCGTTTTGACTACGGAACCCTCAAAAGGACCAACATTTTTCAACCCAAGCTTCAATGTAACGGATGTAACTCGTGTGGCCGACATGTTATAAATTTTAAAGGAATTTAAGGCCTTCACAAAAGGGTTATTAAACAAAACATTGTGAACGACCTCACTATAAAAATTAAATCAATAAAACCGTAATCATTCTAATACAGCCTTTGCAATGTAAATTACCAACGACCGTTGCGTAGCAGCTTTACTTGAGTTCGTAAATAGGAAGATTCCGTGACTCTGTGCACGCTTCAAATAGCAACCCCTATCACGCTATACTTTGAAGGGAAATGCCTTCTTACCTTCAACTAGTCGTCTTGTGATATCCACAGTACGCTGTCTTTCTTCGTTCGCGGTTTTCTCGTTATAGTCAAACAATTTCAAACCCAATCCAAAATGGAATCGTGTAAGTTACACGTTTAATGTTTAATTTTAATCCTTAGAAAGCAAATTTACGAAACTGCTGTTACAGATGGAGGCAGAAGTTGAAACTGATGTCATCACGTCATTAAGAAGTGATTTAGCGGGCCTGCAGTACAAGAGGGATAAACTCATTTCCGAAGTATGACGTAACATTACCTTATTTTTTTATAAATTAATTAAAGTACTAAAGCAGCCTAAAAATAAAATGTTCTTATAAAGAAATTACTTTTTAATCACAATATATTCATTACAGAATAGTGACTTGAAAAACCAAATGTTATCACGAGACCAAAGAATTCTAGAACAGCAAGTAGAGATAGACCATCTGCGTGAGCAAAACGCAAGGCAAAATGCAATTATATCGTCTCTCAAAAAGAAGATCCAAGATCTCGAAGAAACACATAGAAATTTACAGGCTTCTCAGAGTAGAAGCGATCTAGCAGTCCAAACGCTACAACGAGATAACCGTTATTATGAAGAAAAAATCAAAGACTTAGAGAAAAAATTAAGGTCCCTCGAAATAGAGTGTCACAATGAGGAACAGCAGAAAGAAAATGCTCGGTGCCAATTCCACGATCTCGTAAGACGTTTATCAGCAGCTTTAGACGCGGATTTTTGTGATTCAACCCATACACACTCTCCAGAAAGCCTTATCATTAAAGCTGCAGAATTAGTGCAGGATATAACAAGGCTTAAAAATAAATGTTTGAATACTACAGAAAATCTATCAACTATAGAGCAAGACCTTAGAAGTTGCAGAGACTCCCTGGAAAGAGCTAATGCCGATAAAGATCTACTTCAGCGACAACTTTCTGGCCAACTTCTCGACATCGAGAGATTAAAACAAGAGAAGGAATCATTGTCTGTATCAAACAGAGTACTGGAACGAGAGCTACACGAAGCGAGGGAAAAGTTGGCGCATTGCTCAAAGAATTTAAATGTTGTAACAGATAACGTAAATCAAAATGAATCTTTGATTATGCAACTTAAAGGTACGTAATCTTTAATTCTGTTTTATCTTGATGTGACCAATATGTATGTTGATTGTTGGTAGTAACCCTACGATGCTAGGTGTTACGGGTTCGATTTCTGGCCGGGGCAGATATTTCATGTCACAGATAAATATTTGTACTCGGATCATGGTGATGTGTTATTTGTGTTGTCCAAGCCACCCGCGGGCCGCGACACAGGGAAACCTACTGCGGGGGTATGAGTGTGCAAGCGTTTTATTTTATTTTATAATGTTCTAATGGTCAATAATTCTCTTTATAAATATCGACCTATTGACATATAATTAAAAATCGATGGGCAACGTATATTTGTGTTAATTTGAAATTCATAATGTTTGATTTATCTTAGTATTTTATACAGAATTAAATTTTAGAGGACTTGAGACATCGTGATGAAAAATATCAAAGGCTGCAAACAGAATTTCGAAATACAATGGAATCTATAGCTATACTTCTTAGCTTACCTACCAGGTTTGTCGAGGCTCATGAAAGCACAATTAAAGACAGAATTCGAGAAATACTCGGAGACAATAAAGATAAAACTGTGGTAAGTTAAGGTTGCTATTGCTTCCTCGGTATTTTTGTTTTGTGAATTACTTCACTTTGATTTCATTTTCCCCTGTAATTTGTATGGTAAGCAAACAATAAAAAACCGGGCAAGTGCGTGTCAGGCCACGCGCAATGAAGGGTTCCGAAATAGGAAGTTTATCGTCTATTACTCATTAACTACTTATGCTAACATAGTCGTGATAATTTTCCTTGTAAATTCATCATATTATAACTTATTTTTTATAATTTTTTCACTTGTCCAACTTCAACCGTGGGGACACTTGACTCTTAACCAAAATTAGCACTTTAAAGCCAAATATTTCACAAGTGGATCCATAATTCCACAAATGGTCTTAAAAGACCCATAATTTGAAAGACCTTTTCAAATATACCCTCACTATACGTTATGCGACAATAAAAAATTCATCCTCACGTTACCTGTAGAGGAAGTACCCTGAAAAAAAAATGTTTTTCAATATTTTTTTCTGCGATTCTGAATTTTTAATAAATGCATACAACTATCTAGCACTAAGGGTCTCGGCGCTTTGCTTCGGACAGACGAAACTACTTCGATTCCGATTTTACTTCGGAACCCTAAAAAGTATTCATTGCTAATTAAAATAACAAATTACTAATTTGTTCTTGCATGAGTGAATCTATTTAAAAAACGATTACATAGATTGAGTTACTAACGTTTTTATTATCACATGCATGTACATTGTACATTAATGTTATGTAAAAATTGAGATTTAAATAACAAAATGATTTGATGTACTAAAAACTTGGTATTGTATTGTATGTTTGTGATTTCCTAGCAATTGGAAGCATTACGCGAAAAATTAGGAATGGAGTCGCAGCAGCTAAGCAGAACTGCGCACATGTACGATCAAATGAACACCCGGGTTCGAATCCTCGAGGACGAGCGCAACATGCTGGAAGCCAAGGTCCACAAGCTGGAGTCTGAGCTCAACGCCGTGGAACAGTCTCGAGATAACCTGAGGAAAGATAAGGCTAATGTACGTATCGCGGTTTAACTTTTACACTTAAAATAAATAACGACTCTGAGCTGGCTCAAACTTGTGACTTTGGGGCGAAATTGTTTCCTTCTTTAAATCCAAACTAATCTCTCCTGCCTGACATCCTTCCTTCTGCTGAAGGGCGTTGGTATATATTCTCTTATCTGTATGCATCAGCTGAACTAAAGATTCATCAAAAATTTAAAGATATTGGCTTGTCAAATGATCTATGAACAGATGTGCTTTTACTCCAGTTACATCATTAATTCTTCTTGTTCATGAATAAACCTATACTTAAGTTGATCGATAAAAGGTTGCACATTAATTGACGTGGAAAAGTACTGAACAGCGTGGCAAGTTTTTATAACTTAACACAATGTAGGTATTATTGTTGACACCAGTTCGTGGCATTCCTCGAGCGACTGAGCCGCACGCTAAATATGGATGAGTTGACCCAGGACATCGGCATCGAGCTCCATACAGACTCCATAATACATCGAGCAGAGCAACTGGCGAGGCTCGAGAGCGATAAAATTGTAGACAAGGTCAGTCCGCGCTGCGAGTTCAAACCCGGAAGAGAAAGAACATACCGCACATAATTTGAATAAGTCTCTCGGATATATTTTTATTCTGAGCATTTGTAATGCTATATTTAATTTAATTAATCAAACTTTCCACACTGAGGAAATCAAGTGTCCCGAGTTTAGCGGATCCAACAGCAAAGACCCATTTGACTCATCAAAGGCATCAATGACCAAACAAACGCCTTCGGCGCCTTCGCCAGTTACTTAATTAAGTTTATTGTCTTATTTTGTATCTAATTCAATTCTGTGTCATTTTAAATAGCTGCTATATTATGGATATTATGGTACGCTACCGAGACTTCGCAGAGAAAGATCTTACCATGACTTACCATATTTGAAAGAAGTAAGCTAATGTGTTAATTTAAAGTACTTACATCTTAGATTTGGCATGAAATCATTGAAGTAGGTTTAGGTCATCTGGTATTTCGTACAAATTGCAACGGCATGTCAATATTATTCAAAATTTTCACTTAGATATTGACAATTTCCGCTGCGCACGGTAAGCATGCTGATTTATTGATGCTTTTATAAATTAATAGTAATTAGACAAACACATTTTAAAACCACAGTAATTCAACTTGAATGTCAGTAATGGCGCAATAATAATACTTACATGTAGACCAGTATTTTAATTACAAGCTAACAGGTGTAATCGTAGCACATTGCGTCGCCGAGGTAATAAGTTGTCACAAACAGTTGTTAAACTAATTGATAGTATAGAGACGATAGTATAGTTATTTTAAAATTATATGGTTAATAAAATAAGTTAACTAAAATTTTATTTAATTGAGAATGCATAATTTACCTGCCTAATAAATCCTCTGGTAAGTTGATACATCGCTTGCAACAATAGATACGAATGTTAGTATAATCTGGCTTGTGTTAGTTGTTATTTAGAATCACAAAATATTTTAGTCAAATTGTAATTATTAAGGGTTATCATCATCATTATCATTACAACCCAAAACTGCCCCATTGCTTGGCTCAGGGCGGCTCAGGTCTCCTCTCACAATGTGACGGATAAATCTTACTGTTAGAAAACAAACTACTTATAGTAGGTAGGTACCTAAATTAATAATCCTTGTTTAGGATAGGAAGATCCACCTACTCAGTCGTTCAGTCTTGAGTGGTCGTCGTTGATGATGCTCTGTTGTCATTGGCCCATGCAACTCTTGCGATGCGTCTCCACTTATTGCGATCTTCAGCCTCTCGGGCATTCTGGACTATAGAACTCTGTGTCTGTGATAGGAAGATAGGATAGTATTAACAGCTGTTATAACTACTGCTACTGTGAAATACATAGCACACCAGTCACCACAGTACGTTACATTACCTTACATTATCGTAGCCATGATTTTATGTTCCTTAGAAATTAGCGCACATTATTGCGGATCCATAGACTAACTAGACAGTAACGTAATCTTGACAAAAAATAACCGACTTCAAAATTAGGGATAACTCAAAAATTACACGTCAGATCTCACTCAACCACATGACAAGCGCCATCTTTCGATTAAAAAAGAATCATCAAAGTAGGTTCACCCAGTCGAAAGTTCTGAGGCAGCAAACAAAAAAATACAGTCGAATTGAATACCTCCTCCTTTTTTGAAGTTGGTTAAAAAGTAGGTATGTAGTGCTGATTAGTGAAGCGCAGTCTCGCACACGCCTGCGTACATTTCTCTCATATCGGTCCGGGTTTTACCCGGTCCCGTTTCGAAAACCCCGCCCGTTGGCCCCATAATCTAGTACAATACCGTGGAAACGGGGAAACCCGGACAGCAGCCTCAGGTTAGATTAGGAATTTTATAAGAAAGACACAGGTTTCTTACTAGAATCATGAAGGTTAGTTAAGGTTTTTTTACAAGACCGCTGAATTTACTTCGATCATGTAGGTTTTTTCATAAGGTCAGATTTCAGGTTCAGACGGCGGCGGGTGAGTTTACTACGTTTCGAAAAGTACGCAATACATCATTATCGTCACCTTCTTATCACCACTGAGAGTTGCCTATTTGAGCATTTTATTGGTCATATATTTTATTCCAGACAGCCGTCGTGTACCAACTTCAGCGCCGAATAAGAATATTGAGAGAGCAACTGCAAAGAAAAGACCTGCACTTGGATTTACTGCGGCGCAAGCTGAGCGTGCAGGTAGCTTCGGTGTCGTGTTACAAAAATAAAAATTAAATCTTTGTTCTATGCCAGCACAGAATCTACAATATCTACTGTAATCTCGCTGTTCAAACTCACAACGTGATTTTATAATGTTTTAAGTATAATATTATACCTACCTAAGATCAATAAATAAGGTATTATACTAAGTTTAACTATAATAAACATAGGTTATACAAATTAGAAAGTACAGTTACCAAATTACCAAGTCATCTAAATATATTAAACTTATGTAACTTATGCCTAAGTTCAATTAGCAACGGAGTCTTGTATAAAGTTGCAACGAAAACAACTGTCAAAAAAATATTAAACATACAGTAGTAGCAATAGCAACTGACAATAGTGATATCGGAAATATGCAAATTAATTATTTTTATCAAGGTTTTCGTCATAATGCTATCCGCTTTTTCTCGGATAGCAACACATCCTTCATGCCCTTGCTGATAGAAACTACCCATTAGATCTGTTCGTTAGTGGACTAGTTACATAACAAAAATTCGTTATAAAATCTAGGAAGAGAGTTCCCGTGTGAAGGCGGTCCTGCAAGCGGAACGCGATGAAGCGATGTCACGGAGCAAGAAGCTGGCGCGCCAGTGCGATAAGCTGACCGTGCAGCTGAGCGATGCGCGCGCGCAGATCCGCGATCTCAACGCGCAGCTGGCTGACGCTGCCGAATACAAGGTTTTAATTAAATACCCGAGAATAGCCGTAAAGCTTTCAGTTAGCAGGATCTACCAAGCCTGTCATTCTTTAGAATCTAGATCACTCTTTCCCAAAGTGGGCGATAACGCCAATTGTGGTTTTTAAGGTGAAAAAAATGGGGGGGCTACATAATAACTGATTTTCAAAGTGGGCGTTAGACGAAATAAGTTTGGGAACCTCTGATCTAGATCCTCCATGTAAGTCCTTGATCTTGATGTATTTTAAGATTACATTGCATTACCTCGAGAAACTGAATTATTTAAGATAGGTAAAATTTTCTTAGTAAAATTCGGTACATCGATACTGGAGAGCTGAGCTTGGTTTAACCTACTAGCTGAAAATTGGAGAATGATGATTCGTGACTGTATTACTTTTCCTACTTACTTATTCAGAATTTGGAAAGATTGATTATTTATTGAAGATGGCTGTTAGTTGTTACACAACATCAGTTGTTTGTTAGGGCTCTTAGATAAATGCTGTGAGCAGAACGTGTTCTAATTAATTAAGATGCTACTGAGTTACAGTGACAACTGACAACACCTTTTACCTTCAACCTTTTTGTTTGATTCTATTAATAGTAACGTTCTTAAAAGAATTTTTTAAGATCTTATATTTGCCACTCAATTACCTACTTAATAGAAATATTCATCGTAAAGTACCAGAACATAGATGTTGCAGTAAAATAGATTTACTAGAACAATTTATTTGCAAGGTCAAAGTAATTTACTAACTCAACCGTGATCTCATTCAAAGGTATATACAGCGAATGCAATATACCTATTGCAAATATCCGTTATCCAATAATTAAACAAAGAAATACTTATCTGTTTTGTGCTCACCCACTGCTTTGGGAAACAAAAGGGTACCTACAGGACAATTAATTGTAATGTTTCGTAGCATGGCAAGTAGTTACTAACAAAATCACCATCTTTACAGATTTAGAAAAGAATATTAGAACACCCATCTGTGAACAAAAAAATTATCAGATTTAGAAAAATGGTGTTTCGAATCTTGTATTTCATTGAAGATTTGTAATTTTTAAATCGATAAAAATCAAACAGAGTAATTTAATGGTTTTCTGGGCAGATTACATCATTAGAAAGGGCGCGTAAATTGGAAGAACTACAGAAGAAGCTAGACGAAGCAGAGTTGTTGCGAGCGAGATATAACCGCAAGCTGTCTTTACTGAAAGACCAAGTCCGAGCCACGGGGGAGACTTACGAACAAGAGCGAACCACCACCGAGCATCAGATTAGCATGCTGAGAGAAGATCTAGCTCGGGCTAAGGAATCACTTGCAGAGTGCCAGCGACGGGAAGCCCAATTGACGAGCTTTAGGTAAGGGCAAGGAAAAGCAACATTAATGTCGCTTTACTTCAAATAAATATACGTATGTTCGGACTCAAAATTACAGCACAAATATATCCTTCATTCGTCATACTGCACCGTCCGCATGGTAGCTTTGAATTTCAGGGGAATAACTAAGGTAAATAGGACTGTAGTATGTAGGTAACATAGCAGTGACTGTAGTACCTAGTTGTCAGCGCTGGTTTTCAGTGAATCCATAAAAGTGACTGACAATAGAGTGTCGCATTTAAGTCAGTAAAGCAGTGTCTTGATTATCCGACTTTGGGTAAATATAAGTGATTAATTTGAATCCTACCCTGATTTTTGTGAACGCGTTATTACTGATGTCCCTTCAGAGTTCTGACTGAGTTTCTCAAAGCTATAACTTCAAGTGAAAGTGTATTAAAGAAAACAGGTGTGTCTAAGGCTCGTCTTAATAAAGTGTGATCGGCTTACGAGCGGCATCTCAGATAGTCACTTTATGTCTGATATAGCTTATCAAACCGAATGTTGAGATCGCAGAGATGCATACGAACCTAACAGTCTCGATGTTGCAGGAACTCAATCGCGAAGCTGCTAGGTATCCTAGTACCGGCGTCGGTGTCAGACTTCGAGATGGTGTCGCGGCTGCAGAAGCTGATCGACGCGCACCACGACTTCACGGTGGTGTCGCGGCGGTACGACGACCCCGCGCTGCTGCGGGCCTCGTCCCGCTCCCCGCCGCCCTCGCGCTGCAGGACTAGGACTCCAGACCGGTAACACTCATTTTAATGATAAACCACAAATAACTACTAAGTAGGTATCAAAATAGCTATCCTGAAAAGTAGATTTTTATTTTACCCTTACGTAGGGACGTCCTGTACGTAGGGATATTGAGAATACAAGAAGTAGATAATATTGACTTGAAAAATTCAGCTTTGAAGGCTTCTTATATTTTCACAAATTTCGTCTTGAAATCCATTCCTAACTTAAATAACCGAAATATAAGTGTAGTGTTAAGTAAGTAAGAGTGTAGTCAACGAAAACAGAGTAACAAGACAGCCTTTACTGTGTGTCCTTTTTTAGATACATACTTAGATAATAAGGCTGTATTCCAGTGACCAGTCCAATGCCAAGCTATTCGTTTCTGCAGCATAAGATTGCAAACTCAAGTTGTAGGTATTCGTTGTCAGGTCCCTCCGGTACGACGACTCCGGGTACGCCGACCCCGCCTTCGACCTTGACGACGACCTGTACAAGAACCGCGCGTTGTGACAGTCGCGTCGCCACGCCCGCTTCTAGCTGCACCCCGGGAAGTGGATCTGGCGCATGACTGATCATTTATAATACATTATTGTTTTCGGTGCTGATTAGTTTGTGATGGATTTGATAGAAAGGCTGATAACGAGACCATTGCGCTCCACGCACGTGTAAGATAGAGATAATCTAAAAATTTTAATAATAAAAAACCGACTTCAAATGGAGTAGGTACATCCTTTCCAATAAAAAAGAATCATCGAATCGGTTGGCGTGCGTCCATTTGTCGCGCACATACTTAATGTTTTAAGACTTATATGGTTTTCTCGTGGATGCCATTGTCAGATCTCGCTCAAAAAGTGGGACCACATGACAAACACCAGCTTTCGATTAAAAAAAGAATCATCAAAATCGGTTCACCCCACAGGTTCACCCAGTCGAAAGTTCTGAGGTGTTACCTACATAAAAAATACAGTCAAATTGAGAACCTCCTTTTTTTGAAGTCGGTTAAAAAATGAAAATTTTACTGAAAATGTAACTCAATTATACCGATTGACAATGAGCGCATTTTTTGCCAGTCAATTTAATATTATACAATCCATAAATGAAATGCACTGCAATACGATGATATTTTTAAGCTGCCTTGATTTAGTGTTCACCTTTTCCTGATAAATACTCGTAAGTATCGACGAGTAAGGCCGCGATCTTATCAACTGTCTCTTACTGGTGTAAATATCGTGGTCCTATAAAAAATGATATTTATGTACGCTCAATATATTCAGCGTAAAAATTTACATTTATACGCACGGAAATTAAGTATAGCACCGTGTATTTATACTGCAATTTAATACAACATATCCGTATGATTGTGGAAATATAAATGTCTGGATGGATTATGTTGAAATTCGAGACATCAGACATGTTACTTGGGAAATGTAGATACAAGAGGGATCGCGTGTGCAAGTGTAACTCGAAGCAATGGTTGAAAGTCACGCTATTTCTATCGATCGATGTCGAATTAAATGTTCATATTTATTATTGGTTATGTTTGCATAACTAGATACTAATTATTGTTAATAGCTATGTAATGCACTCCCAAATGTTCTAAAAAAAATTTATCGAGAATTTGAGTTTAGACATTTTATTATACCGAATTTAGCATTATTGTTGCAAACTAAATAAATTGTTTTTATTATTATTATTCTACAATAACAAACATCCATCCATCATCCTCGCAAACTATTTATAATATTAGGTAGTGAAATCTTAGTTAGATTGTAATTTAGGTCCTACTAATTAATTAGGGTCTATCCCATAGTCCCACTAGTCCCGTTGAGATTATATAAGCATTTCTACTTAGAGATACCTATAATGTGGTAGGTACCATCGCGATATAGAATTATAATCTTAAATTAAAATTAAAAAAAACCGATAGTTTTATTTACACTAAACATAGCTAAGAATACTCTGGATTATTTCAATTTCATGTAAAAAAAACTAGATCAAATTCAGTTTATCCGTTTGGGAGCTTCGATGCCACAGACAGACATACAGATCCACAGACACACAGACAACAGACACGTCAAACTTATAACCGCTTTTTTCGTCGGGGGTTAAAAATAAACTTTAGATGACCGGTATTCTACTTTGTAGAGAAAATCGCATGAAAATAGATGTTTAGGTAAAGTACTGTAGTTAGTACTTGTAGAACAATCACGTAGTAGGTAACACGTATATTATATTCTTATAAATAGGTAAGATTTATCTTAGTTAATAATAAGAATTAGATATTTAATAAAATGTTGACATATCAACTAATGTGTTCATGTAATTTTGGCGTAGGTAATTGTTTTACTGATTGTAATTTAGCAGATAATATTATACCAAGAATAAAAATGCTTCAAGAAAATGAGTCTATCTTATTTTATAATAGTATGCGCCCTTCCGCCCGCGGAGGAATGGTTTCAAAGAACGAAATCACATATCATTTATATAAACGTCTCAATCATTCCAGGGAAACATAAGTACCTACACCCAGCATAAAATCTCCCCTATTTGCTCGATCTGAACATGGACTACCTATCGGTGTGCCAAGTTCCAAATTAATCTGCTGTACAGCCCGATATTAAGATCTCTGCGATCTCATGCGATTCGTTATGAGATGCTGAATTAAAATCGTATGTAAAAATTACCTTTATAAGATCTGTCTGAGATCGTGCTCTTGAACAGAAATTTATTAATACTTGTTTAAATTTTTTCTTTGCTAATGAAGGTAGACAAAACCCTTTTAATTCTTGGTACAAAGTAAAATATAATTCTACCTGCATTTCACAGCGTCACTTGATCAGTTCGATATAGGTTGAACAAGTAAGTGCCACCGTGGTGAACGTTATCAAATTAATAAGTTGGCAAATTGAGGTCAAAAATGTTGGTGCTTCTGTTATTTTGTCTCAGTTTAGTTACTCCTGGTAAGTTAACACAAATATTATTAAATATGACTATCAGAAAGGTTAAAGGTAAAGAACTTTCGACCATTACTTCCCCTTTTACTTACCCACACATTTTTTTTTTGATTTGGCCATTACGTTTATGCATGTAATATGGACATATTGGACATCCTTGTACGTAAATGTTATATACCTAGCCAATGCCATTAAATATTAGCGTTGAAAAATGGATAATTTTCTTCCAGCATTGTCCAAGCCGCGTTACACAGATTTGGATGAAGAAGATCAGCAATTATTCAGGGCAGTCTTTGATACTCCATCGTACGACCACGAGGAGCATGAAGACGATCATGATTTTGATAAAATGGATATAATAAAAGGTTTTGACAAAATGGACATGATGAAAGGTTTTGATAAAATGGACATGTTGAAAGACGGCCTGTGGGTTGTAAAAGCTAAATTGGCGGAACTGAAGGCTTTCAATAAGGCCCTAGTCTCCAACTTATTGTCCACTAAAATGAAGATAAAGGACTTAATAACAAATCTGCCAGCAAAACATCACCACGCATCTTTCGATAAAAAGAAACAAATGCATCATGTTTATAGTCAGGTTAGTTATCTTTAATTTTATTTACATTTTATGTATTTGTACTTACGGTGCATTTTAGTACTATTACTAGCGTATAGAACCAACACCGCGAACACCATGTATGTCCCAATGTATTGACGCCACGTGGCTTCAATCTTCAATGGATTCGTTTGATTTTGAAAGGAGAACCGGGGGCTCAATTTTGAAAATCGTACCTCCCGGGCGGGACACAATTTGTTCGAGATATCTGTTCTATGAAATTATATTCAATGTTACGGTGTAGGTAGATATGGTGGTGTGTACGGTAAATAATAACGATGTAAGCTACCACCCCACTTACCTACATTTAAACAAATATTTGGAGATTAACCTTGTAGTTAATCCAATTTGGTAATTAGTAGCAACGTTGGATTCGTCGAACATACGCAGCCTAAAAATGCGTAAAAAGAAATAAGTATAGCATTCAAGCTTAGGGCGACTAAGTATTCACAGGTGACATTTACATAAGGTCAGATGATGACAATGATGAAATAGGAAGGTCCTTTTTATGCTCCTATTAAACTTGTGATTTATAGAATACAGTAATACCTAACCTACACAGCGAACAACACTGGGTGTCTTTAATATTGAAACCCTTACCTATATAATTAACCAAGAACAGAGTGTTATTATAAAATATTATAAAAAGTTAATTTAATAGTTGATCAGTAGTGCTAAAGATATTCTGAAGTAATGTATTCTGATTCATTAATATAGCAAAGTTCTAGGTTACCTGGCGGTAACCTTCGATGGCTGAGAATGTATTGATAATGTATTGCATTGACGTAACGTATTACACTTTTGTTCCAGCCTCCCGCGTACTATCCTCACATTCCGCAGTACGAAGTTCAACCAGCCCAACCCCAGCATGGATACGACCCTTATTATGGACACTGATCAATCCCTAATGGACGTGTTAGTTAGAATCCCTAGTTTAAATTTAATTAATTATTAATTTAATTGAAATCACGCTGGTCGTTAATGTATAATTATTGATTTTTGTTGTCTCTTATCTTTAAATTAGAGTTTAAAGAAAAGTTTCGAATTTAATATTTAATATTGTTTGTAATAGGTATTTTGTCAATCAATAAATATTTTATTAGAGTTCTTTGTTTCAATAATCGCAATACATTACGTTAGTAGTAAAATAGAACGCATAACGCATCTTTTTGCCGGTCAAAAGATCAATGTCTAACGCTCAGACAGTGCGCTAACGTAGTAAGTATAACAAGAGCGTAAATCGTAATAACGTGGTAAGAAAGTGCATTTCATACATTAAATTCATAATTGGGAAGGTCACTAGCTGTGGGTGCTACAGTGCTACACTAGTACCGTGATACAATTGAACCGCGTAGTTAATCGCAGCGCGCGCGCAGGGCACACGTGTACTAGAAGTGAATCGCTTTTTCCGATTCGAAACTCGAACAGGGAACTAGAGGACTTCGCTTAGTCTTACACTGTGACTCCAGCGCTGATTCAACCGGGAAATGCAACGATAAAAACCATTGTCATAGCAAAGATTTCATCGAAATGTTGTTTTTGATAATAATTCCCGATAAAGTGGACATGTCCTTATCAATACAGTAGTTCGATCAGCTGTAACGGTGCTGAAAGTTCTGTGACGAGATGAGGATCTTCTTTCAATGGATTTGTATTCTGGTATGCTTGTTTATTCATGTATTCTTGTATTACTTATACATATTTTAAGAGACGTTTCGTAAGTTTTCAATGAGATAAGGTATCAATTTTAGTGCCAATCAATATTAAATATCTAAATTTTTCCACTGCAATATCTGCAAGATATTTAGAGCAATTAAACTTAATTTTAGTACATTGAAGTTGTATCCGCCAGCACGGGTAGGTTCCAGCTTCGATACGCCCACATCGCTCACTTTGTAGTTATTGACCTTCGGTGTCAGAACGCACGCCAGGAGATTTAAAAGACCAATCAATAAATAAGAAATATACTTGTTCACTTATCAATGCAAACCTTACATTTATCTTTATGTGAAGATCCTTATCATACGAAGATGGTCTGAGTATTCCGAACCCTACTTAACTGGCAAAATATTATAATCAAGTCATTGATTTAATGTCAACTCCAACCCTAGTGGGTTACGATATCCTTAGTAGGATACGATAATAAGTAACTCTAATATACTAAAATACGATGCTCAGTTCTTTATCTATTCTTCTTCTTGTAATAGATATTCTGTAGTAGATCACTACACGCTGTAGGTACGAATTTAAAACATCAATACTGAGACGAATTAATTGCCTTTACAAAAAAATGAATGATTACTTAGATCCTAAATTAAATTATCACACGATGTTGTGCATTCTGTCTTTTTTAAAATAGGCGTTCATTTTAATTGACCTTAGATACATTGGGTAACTAGGCGAGGCCAGTTTATTGTTTACTTAAATATTTAAAAGTAGACTTTTGAAAAATATTTTACCTTCATGTTAAGCAATATAGACAACGTTCTCTTTCAAGTAAAAAATCATGATTTCACTGAGTATGGACTACTGTTAAAATCAATTAAACCTATCAATAAAATTTAAATTGGAAAACTTAAAATTATATGTTTTTTTAAGTTATCAATTCCTTTAAAGTTATCACCTATCTATTAATTGCCTTGTGGTGTAAATATCTGTATAACAACTAGCTGATTTTCTTTATTACAATTTAAATTTAAAACTTCGCAACAACTTGTGCATCCCAGTTAAAACTAATTGTGTCTTAATTATTGACATTTTTTTCATTACTATTATTGCTGACTGTACTATCCTCTTTGCTCATAATGATAATTTCACAAGCAGGAAGTAAACTGTACGATGCAGATAGGGTTTATCCTTGCATTTTCTAAATCATTCTATGACCATCTTATGAGTCATACGTACCTTTACTATTTATTCTCGTGGTAAATATTCGAATGATTAGATTGCAGTGCAGATGACAATCCACTATATTGTATAGACTATCTTATGGTGGCGGTGTGTTCTAAATTCACCGTCGCCGCGTCGTCGCCACAGCCGTCGCGTTGTTGTGATCGAACTAATTTAATTTCATATTTAGGTCAAAATACTAGTACTCGATTAAATACTCGTATTAGGCAAATTTAAAAACAGTTGAGATAGCCAATTTTTATTTCTCTTTTTTTAATTACTGATTTGAAATTACTGCGAAATTAAACAAAATTTTTACGGATCAATTTATTATCATCTGCCACATGTTCTCACTATCACTGGTTGACTGGTAGAGAATGCCAATAGGCATTAAGTTCGCCCTTTGTAAGCCTATATTTAGGATGTTGCAATAAAGATTTAATAAATAAATAAATGTTATTAAAATAAACATAAAAATAGACAAAGACATTTAGAAATATTTAATGAAAGCTCAATTTTAGAATAATATAAACCTATGATTGTAGGCCTTTGAATCTATCGATTATGAGTAGCTACGTGTAGGTATACGGTACTCATTATGATTTAGATTTAAGAGGATTTACCTATCTTGCTGACTGTTCATGATACCCTGCCCACATTTCTTACCACAAAAATATAATCCATTAAATACATTAAAAGGAGCGCCCTAAATTATATTGACTGTTTCGATTTAACATACCCGTAATGATATCAGAATTTAAGATAGCACTAATGAAGTTACTTTATGGCATGTAAAATAAAATACCTAAGGATAATAATAAATGTCAGTGTGATCTTTAAGTTAATCATACGACAGGCGCCGGCCGATTTAATTCAGCTGACGCTGAGGGCGAAACGGGTCTAGGCATACTTCCTGATGTTTTTATGCATTGGCCTCAATCACAAGTACCGACTTACTTTTTTGATCAATACCTGTAAGTTACCGGTTTAAACACAGGCTACGTTGGAAATAAGAGCACCATTTTTTTCATGTTTCAATAACTTCTAAATAATAATGTTAAGATTATTATACTTACGTCTTTATGGAAAGTTTTCGAATTGGAAAAACACATTGAGATGTTTTCAGTGATTGATGTTGTATGATGTTGCATACATCTAGATTCTAGAACATCACTATGTATAGTGTATGTATAATGTACCTACTACACAAATTGACAAAAAGTGTCATCATCACAACTTATAAAAGAAAATCCCCCGCCGCCATTGAAGTATTATTACTGGCGTATAGAACTGACACCGCGAACACCATGTATGTCCCAATGCAGTGGCGCCACGTGGCTTCAATCTTCAATGGATTCGTTCGATTTTGAAAGGAGAACGGGGGCTCAATTTTGAAAATCGAACGTCCCGGGCGGGACAAACATTTTGTTCGAGATGTCTGTTCTATGACAATATACTTCAATGCCCACCGCACCAATTTTCGTCCATGTAACGGAACGTGTCAGAAACTACTGAACGACTTTTCATACAGTTTTCAGTGTTTTTATTGATTAATGGAGCGGTTGAGAACGGTTCGATGTATTGTTATTAAGGCTTTGTGTAAATTGTGTTAAAATTTGATGAAAATATTGAAATGATGTTATCGAATAAAAACATGCCGATTGGGAGCTTCCACGGCGTGCGATGCTTGAATAGTTCAAGACTTCAAGTTGCATATAAAATGTAATGTATGCCTGAATTTGTTCCTCATGTAAAGTTCTAAAAAAATCTGCTACAGCATAATTATCTTCTAAGAATAACTATTAATTAAAATATGTACTTACATCTATACATAGTCTTGCCATAAATACTGATACTTAAAGCCTTACTTAATTTAAGTATCAAATATTAGCGAGAAATGTTTCGATTGATTATGAATGAAAAACTTTTGCACTATCTTAAAATAAAAATACTTAACTGATATTGTGCCATTTAATAAAAAGGAGTGGACGTTAAAAGAAGACACAGACAAATTGCACCGCTACAGCTATGTATGCACCTATTAAGATTTTTAAACTGTTGCAAATTTAAAAAATTACTCATGGTTTTTTTTATCGTACAAACTGTCAAATGATTCCCTGACTTTTCGAACTTCAAAGAAGCGGCCGAACTTGTACGGTTAGAACAACGCCAGCGATCTGATCCAAGCAATACGGGTACTACGGGCGTGAAATGTGAATCCAACGAAATTTCGTCCTGAAGCAAATCATTTTAGCTCTTCACGTAGGAATAAGCAAAACTATCATCAAGTGAATGTTAAATGAAGACCTTGGACCCTGAGCTTATGGGCTACAAACAGGGCATTTCCGTGAACCTCTAAAAAAATTAAGGATAAATTATTCCTAAGTGTCCAGACTTGAATCACTTTATAATATAAACTTGCAATTGTATAAAAGCGACGTTGCTAAATATTCAAGTGGTTCAGTTTGTAGTAACTAATCTTTTTCAATAATAAAGGCTCAAAGTATACTGTTCTGTATTACCTACTGGCTTAAGATGTTATGTACCTTTCGAGGCACAAATACGCTCTAGATCTCACTACTCAATGACAAAGTCGTCGGACTTTGATCGAGGTTTGAGCGATTCGGTACCTACTTATTTTTTTACATTTAACTAATCATTATTTGACAATAGTTCTCTTTATATTACTACAGGACACTAATGTCGTAGCACCATTACTGCGTAGTGAGTACATTGAGTATCAGTGTAGAAGTTCCGTCGTGCTACATACTCGTACATATAATTTTTCTTTGTGGTTGCAAGTTCGTTATCATCGGTCAATTTATTTGTATTCAAGTTTAAAATACCTCACGATCTGGTAAATCAGAACTGGTTTTCCCGCCTTGCCCTGTGCAGTCGATGCAAGCCTTTTATAGTTCATAAAGACAAAGAGTACCTATACGACTGAACTGATCTGTATCAAGGACTTAGGATGCGATAGACTGATCACAATTTCAACTTCACGCCCCTAAATGTGCAATGGCCAACTGTGGCCTTTATCAGACTTAATTATTAATCAACAGCGTAATTATATTGCAATCTAAACCCCGTTTGATACCCCAGATCTGATAAATCACAATATTACGGGTAGCAGTAGTACCTTACTCACCTAGTAATACGCACAGCACAATTACAAATTGATTCAGGTTGAAAGATATCAGATTGTAATTTATTTGTATAAATGAGAGTGGCATAATAGCCCAATACTTGAGCACCTTACTTGCAAATAGATGACTGTATCCTCAGGTTTTAAAGAACGTCAATAAAATATCGCTTTCTAAAGTGACCTATTGTAGTTATCACTGCATACTGTACGCAGACTTAAAAAAAGTTATTTTCACGTCCGTGATATTGTATTAAAATTTTAAGAAAAGCGAGAATGATTAACTCCGATTACGATGTCGAAATGGAAGTAGTATTAGCTAATTTAAAAAATTTCAAAAAATACTATTGCGCCTTTCTTTCCTCTGAGCTCCTGTTTTATTTCCGCTATTTTTTATGTTTTCAAACATAATAATTGCAACCTACGTTTACAAACTAAGCTGGCCAATTCATTATTTGCAAATAAGTTAGCGATCGTTATACTCGTATTTAACGGATAGAAGTTTAGTATCTCCTAGAAACAATTACAAAAGTTCATGATAATGTAAAATGTATTGTCTCAGTAAGTACCTAATGTAGACAATGTTTTAGGTAGGTAATTGTTAATCAGAAAATGTCAAAATGGGCTAACATTGAGTACCTACCATTAATTAAGTTTTGCTTTATAAAGTTTTACTTCATTGCCTTATAAACTGAATAGATTTTCGAACTTTCATGAGTTTCGTGCAGCTTCGTTTTCATGACAGCTTACCAACAGGGTCGCATGCTCGATTATCCAATAGTTACATAAAACTGCTACATAAAAAAATACAGTCGAATTGAGAACCTCCTCCTTTTTTTGAAGTCGGTTAAAATGTTAGATTGGTACAAGACTGCGATGACAAAGTTCCACACCCGACAAAGTTGAAACATTGGTTTTCAGTAAGGTTTTCACGCATTTCGGTCTAATCAGTGAACGAATGTATATTAGTTCATTGGGTCAAATGGCCTGAACCGTATAAGAAAAATCTTATGATTGCTTGAAGTAATGTTTAATTATTATTCATTTCAAGATTAGCATAATTTAAAATGTTTTTGTGCCACTAATTTTATTACGGGCTACGTAGATCGCGGGTAAAATTGTTACTTTAAGGAAATTAAAACAACGTTTTTCCCAATGTTTATATTAGGTATAATATTATACTTAGGGTAAAATACTTGTAAGCATAATAAAATTTTGTATAATATAACCGAGATCACGATTTTATTATGCACGAGGTTAAAATAGGTCGTTTTAAAATTATTTAGATGTAAATCTGTGGTAATTTGTAAACGGAACACTGTCCTTGGTTATGCAGTTAAATATTTTGACAATCAAACAAGTAGATATGCATTTCATGATTTTGTAAAAATATTTTTAACATAAGAAAAAATAAAGGAAAAAAATTAAATTAATGAATCATCTTCATCACAACCCATAACGTTCAGGTCTCCTCTCTGAGGGTTGCAGGTGCCTATAGGCCAAAGTCCAACACGCTGAACCAGAGCGGAATGGCAAAATTCACATACCTTTGAGACTTTTGGATGGTGCAATCTTTCAGTGTGCAGCTTAGGTTTCCTCACGATGTTTTCTTTCACCGGATCAAGTAATAATGAACTTCTCATACGCACATATTGAGGTGCGTTAGGGGAAAACAACATATAATATACCTACTATTAATTTTAAAGTACATACAGTTCTAAAAATCAGTCTAGCAGCAAATCTATCTAGCAGTGATAGCCTAGCGGTTAGAACTTTGGTCTCCCGAACGAAGGGACCCGAGTTCAAATCCTGGCACGCACCTCTAATTTTCAAATATCACGTGCGTTTTATAAGTTAATTATCACTTGCTTCGGTGAAGGAAAACATCCTGAGGAAACCTTCACACCGGAGAGTTCTCCATAAAGTTCTCAAAGGTGTGTGAAGTCTACCAATCCGCACGTGGCCAGCGTGGTAGACTATGGCCTGTACCCCTTACATTGTGAGAAAAGACCCTGAGCCCAGCAGTGGGACAATTATGGGTTGTTGCATTGCATTGTATAGGTACAGTTTTGTCCAAATGTGTACCAGATATGTTGTGAATGTTGTGATCTAACCACCACGCATGGCGAAAAGGTGTTTATTACCAAGAGTTGGCATGAAAAAACCACTGGTAACACGATGTCCTTAATCATATTTTAGTTAAATGTAAATAAGTAAATAAACAATCCTTCAGAACGGTCAGTTGTATGGTATTAAAATGAAATATTAAGGGGATAACGTTTGATAAAAGCCCTCGAAGGCCGCCCGCTGTGCGCAGAGCGTGCACAATGATAGTGGCTGTAATAAATGAACTACCGACTGTGAACTTGTCACACCTGCACTTTATTATACTATTTTATTAACGGAAAAATAATAAGTTGAATCCAAAAAAAATTTTTTTTTTAAACGCTTTTATTTCAATGTTTAGTTTATAAAATTAGCTACAAGTTGTGAAAATTTCAAGTCTCTACGTAAAATAGAACATAGAGAATTATGCGTCTAAAGTCTGAAAATCGTTTTTTTTAATTTAACAACAAATAAACAATGAAAATTAGTTTAAAATATGATTTTCGTGTATTGTCATCGGAAATACACATGTCTGCCAAATTTCATCAATTTTCATTAAAGGGAAGTCATTCAAATTAACGTTACAAGATTTGATCCTTTGATCCTCCGAAGTGAAGCTAAATATAAAAGCGTTTAATAACCTTATTGCCGTGTAAATAGAGTAGCATTTTGATCATAATATTGAAGATTTGATGCTTTGATGCTCCGAAGTGAAGCTAAATAAAAGCGTTTAAAAACAGGACAACTTACGTACCATATTGATGCTATGATATTTATATTCTAAATCCTATTGGCCTCACGTAGGAAGATACAAGTACATATAGGAAGATTTTAGAGTTTGCTTTTCAAAATTTGAACTGCAAATAAACTGCTACTGCAACTGCAACTTAAATGCAGTTGAAATACGAGTACCTAATTTTGCTTAGGGTACCTATATAAAAACTTTTTGGAAAAAATTAATCAAATATTTAGATATAATTACACTTATTGGAAAATCAACACGGCAGCCTACTTAAGAAATAATTAGTGGTAGTGAGGTCATTGCAATGTAGACGGAAATGGTCAATTTGTTTTAAGTACACCATCAAGTAACAACCATTCAATTAAAACCTAAGTAAAAACCATCCAAGTACGTACCTAAGTGTCAGGCCACGCACAGTTCGCACATCGTAGGGTTCCGTAGAGGTAAACGACTCGCTTGTTTTGTTAGGCAGAGATGAAAATGTTTTACTTTTGTAAAATTTACGATATAAATAAATAATAATAACAATTTATATCAATATCAAGAGCTATATCAGTAATAGTTAGGTTATTGCTATTGATATACCAACCTTTTACCGTATTGAGGCGGCTTAAATATGTACTAACCTCAATCCAACGCCGGGTGTCGTAAGAGGCCACTAAATCCGGCCCGCTGGTGTAAGGCACCTCGGTGGAATTATATTGGTACTACTGATTTTAATCGTCAATTAATATCATTATTACTATTATTATTTCTCCATGGGGTTCGCCTGGATAGCTACCACCCTTGAGCATGAGTCAGCCGCCAAATGACTCGTCGTGTTCCGGCTGGGGGCTTGAGAGCCAGTTCTTTCTTTCTTTTTCTTCTCTCTTTCTTGGCCGGCAACGCGTCAGTGATACCTTTGGTGTTGCTGATATCCATGGGCGACGATAGACACTTACCATCAGGTGGATTGTCAGCTCGTTTGCCGGCTATTTCCATAAAAAAACTAATAAAAACTAGCCAAGTAGCGCTTGAATTACATGTCCCACAAGCCACAAGCTAAGATTTTAGGACTTCCTTCACCAAGTTCTGTGAACCCACCCATTAGACCCATTTAGATCTCAATTCTTTTTTTTTTGAACTTGGCTCTCATTTCACATTTACGTTTTTGATGAGATTATAATATTCATTAAACTTAACAGACAGCCTGTAGCAAATTTAATATTAATAAGTTGAATCCTAAAAAATTTTTTTTTTTTAAACGCTTTTATTTCAATAATGTTTAGTTTATAAAATTAGCTACAAGTTGTGAAAATTTCAAGTCTCTACGTAAAATAGAACATAGAGAATTATGCGTCTAAAGTCTGAAAATCGTTTTTTTTAATTTAATTTTTTTTTTTTTTTTTTAATTTTCGTGTATTGTCATCGGAAATACACATGTCTGCCAAATTTCATCAATTTTCATTAAAGGGAAGTCATTCAAATTAACGTTACAAGATTTGATCCTTTGATGCTTTGATGCTCCGAAGTGAAGCTAAATAAAAGCGTTTAATAAAAAGACATGAATTGTAACTAAAACTAAGCATAAAAAATGTCCAACTGCTAAGTGTAGTGTAATACTTCCCTGTGATAATTATTGAGAGAGAAACCAAAAATTAAATGACCTCAGCGAATTGCTATGGAATGTGGTTTTGGCTCGGCAACGACCTCGCTACTTTTCCTACATTTTCAATGTCAAGTTGAATGGATGCATTGTGTCTAAGATCGATAGCCGCATGAACCTCAAAATCTGAACTACTTACGTACCTACGCATCCACTTCTTTATAAGATCATAACAAATTGGGTCTATCCCATTAGTCACGGCGAGTTGTTCCGTGACGAGATAACTGATACTGTTTAGCACATCTGAGTCTCACTTGCCCGTTGGATTAGTCCTGTTGTCAAATTTTTAAACCCCGTCAACATCACACAGACTTTAAATCATTGTTATGGAAACTATAGAATTTTTAATGAGCCCCAATATTAGTTTCCCTTAAATATCTTCGATTTATAGATATCAATAGTTACAGGTTATTATTAAGTATTATATAAATCGTCAATTATCCTTCTTACCGTACATTCGAGGCGGCCTTTGCGTTTTTCACTATCACACCAGACCGAACTCACTTTGGGTGTGAAACAGCTAACATTTATTAGTTGGCTTCACAGACATGTGCTTCAACGTAATGGCCAATGCAAAGTCCGGATCTCCATAATTCTGTCAATAGCCGACAACCATCTGATGGTAAGTGGTAATGGTAACGGTCACTAATAGATATACGTACCACATAACAAAGGCACAACCGAGCATTTCCGGCTAAAAAGCAAGGAGAAGAAAGAAGGAAAGTAGATTCTCCAACATGCATCAAAGCATCGAAAGTTTGTATGTAGGCTTTCTGTTCGCCCTCGGACATGGGTAAAATGTTAGCCATGTCCGGTAGGTATAGGTAGTTGTACCTACTATCAAGCTATACATCTGGAAGTAATCGAACCGTTGATCAAGGGCTACTGCCTTGGATCAACGGTTATCAATCTTGATCAATCTTACTGGATTGCAAACCTTGGATCAACGGTTATCAATCTTGATCAATCCTACTGGATTGCAACTTGCCAGATACATGCTTACCATTTTCGGGACAACTATTTTCTACTAGACCTTAAATTACTTGTACCTTTTAAAAAAAGATCGTCAGCAGCTCCTTGTGCCGATACTGTTGGCGAACCTTTTATTTCAGCAGCCTTTGTCGACGCAGAATCCGGGATAGATGTCTAATTATTTAAAACAATATGTAAAATTCCGGGGCAATCCTGATTTCTCGCACATGTAGAAACCCTAGCCGGCGAGTCTTCGGCTTGTTGGCTGGTAAAGCGTTGGTTAGGCATTTGAGGTTATATACGTATAATTAGTTAAGTTGACCTTAGTCTTTATAATTATGATAGATAACACTGCTTGCTGTATCTGTACAAATTTTTGTTACTCTATGATGAATCCGCATAGTAGACTCATGACAGATTCATTTTTAATGCAGAAAAAAACGCTCGCTCAAAAAAACGTGTGATGGCATGTTCCGAACATGATCTGTGGATCAATCAAAAATCAGTACTACCTACTGGTGTGACACCCACGTTTTTGCCTCGGAATTCCAAGCAGTTTATTTTTTGCGGACCTTTGGCATTTAGTTGTAAATTGATACCTGCAGTTAATTATCCCGTAAAGAGTTGCTCCAGTTGACGGTTGTACTAATTACAATAATACCATCAAGTTTTTAGAATTGTCCAACCTGTTCCATCCATTTAATAGTTTTATTAATTGCTGTTTCCAAATAAGTAAGTATAAATAAATTAGCGAAGTTTTATGACTCGTATTTCTTTTCAACATTTGTGCTTCTCTCTGCTACTGTTCAGCCTTTAGAATCTAATTTGAATTTTAGATTAATTTTAAGTGTTAATTTCGATATTTTCGATCCTAATCATCTTACACTCCACGACTGAACAAGGAAATGTAAAACCCTGTTTCACTTCCTACTTTGTCAAAATTATGTCACATGTCCTAGGTAGGTATGTTAATTTTCTTGGATTTACTTAACTGAAATTGTTAAATTAAATATACTTATTAAAATTCCCACAACTAGCTAGTATTAGCAAATTAGCTTAAACAATGAAAAGCTCTAAAGTTTATAGGTATGTAAACCTATTAGGTAACCTAGGTAGGTACCTACTTTTCCTAGAAGCACTTTTAGCTTTGTCATTTCAGTAGACTATATAGGTACTACTTGCTTTGACTCGAATTTCATACTTTCAAATAATTGATTTTTAATATAAAAAAAAGAAGAAAAATTACTTGAGTCATGCGATGACATGAAGTCTCAATTATCTCATAAATGAAGTGCACAAAAATCTAATAGGTAGATTTTTTTGTCACTTTCATGTTCTTTCATCATTCATATTTCATACCCTGATGCAACGATGATTGTACATTTTATGTGTCGATCAGTGGTATTGTATGTACCTAAGTATAAAAAGTTGAACTGCCTTGAAGTCAAATTATGTCACTGACATCTCAATTTTTACTGCGATTCTGCGAATATTTATGACGCAATTTATAGAACATGAATCCCGGATGAGTTCAATAACATTCTTGCAAGTAGGTAGGTAGGACTCTCATTGTTATTTTTTTGTGAATAGTATTTTCACAATAAGTTAAGCGTCAGGAACAGGACTATGAAGGCCATGGAAATCCGGGTTATAAACATCACTAGTCTGAGCTTCATAAATAGGAGTTTTAAGTATTTATTATTTTTAACATTGTTATCTCATCTCACTTTTAAGGGTTACTGAAATCCAAATGAAAGTTGTGAGAAAAACCAAAAACTTCAAAATTAGATATAACTCAAAAACTATTCGTCAGATCTCGCTCAAATTTAAGTGGGACCACATGACAAGCACCACCTTTCGATTAAAAAAAGAATCATCAAAATCGGTTCACCCAGTCGAAAGTTCTGAGGTAACAAACATAAAAAAATACAGACGAATTGAAGACCTCCTCCTTTTTTGAATTCGGTTAAAAATTAAAATCATAAATAGATAAATAGGTGTATTCACACGAATCAACGCCATAAATAATTTGTTAGTTGCGCTTGGTTGTTGGTTGACTTGGTTGTAAAGCGAGTACCTAATATACGTAAATATACTCGCAGGCAGGTACTTATATGTCAATGTCACATCAATTTTACGATCAGAATCGAGAATGTGGTTTTTGTTTTTGTGATATTTCTGTGACATTTCTTACGACTTCCTTTAAAATTATAATATCGCGGAGTCTATTGCGGCAAAATTGCACACCTATTACAAGCGCGATTAGCTTTGGAACCTTGGTTGACGTTTATTTTATAATAGGAAAATTATCATAAATATTATTGCATAAGCTTTCCGCACCCTTAAACAATAACAAATTTAACATGGTTTCGTTCAAAAAATACATAAGAATTTTTTGAAAGAACACAACACCATCTCCTTTCCTAACCTGTTATGACTGTTATCTTTCTTTTTTTCTTCTTTTTCTTGACTGTCCACCTTTTGTCACTGCTCTGTTACTGTTCTTCAACTCTCTGAGCTATGTCAGTTAAGTACTTTCGTTTGTCTACAGGTTGCATTATTTTTGACTCTATCGCTCTATCATCACATCGCGCAATCCCTACATAACATAGTCCGCTTCTTTGAAACACGGCTCGTACCTACCTATGTCACTACTAGCAACGTACAGTATCCGAACACCTTCGACTTCAGGCTCTTAAATATTTTACATGACAAGCTATCACGCTGTTTCCAAGTTTGCCTTCTACAAGTGACTTTTTCCTCAAAATTGTACTTTGAGATGATTATGTCTTACTCAAGTCTTATCTTGTCTACAACTTCCACCGCTGAAGACAATTTAGTACCTACCTACCTTCAAGTCTCAATAAAATCCAAGGTACAATTTTTGATTGCCCACATAGATTTTCCCATTTCCCGTTTCGGTTTCTATTAAGTACTTACTTTCCACCGATAATGATTCTATTTCCATAAAATATTCAAAAGAAGGTACAGATTTGGATTTACAGTTTTATTAATGAAAAGATTTTTAAAAATGTCAGATTTGCTTTCTATTGCTCCTATGAAGCCCCCTGATATCACATTTTCTTAAATATCTTCAATGTAGAGAGATTATAGAGTTATAGTTTTATCATATCGTATATGTAGGTATACAGATTATTGCATAGATTATTGAGCTGCTGTTAAAGGCATAGGATATAATATTATGTGTATCACTGTTATTCCCCTCACAGTTATAAGCTTCATTACACAGTGAGTAGGGAGTGTCTATTATAATAATCCTACAATCATCAGGATCATTGCGTTCATGCGTGAGAAGTTGAAGCCTGCCAGTAACATCTGTGGTAACATGCAAAAGGGATCTGATGGTTCGCGATGTCGTAATAGGTGGATAGATATTTTGCTGGAGTGGAAGAATACCTTTCGAAACTGTCTGCATCAGCTGTTGGCATCGTTGTTCATTGTTGTGCATCAGCAAAGATCGCTAACTAAAGATTCCAGTTTCCCAGCTGTATTACATATACAGATTAGAGCATCGAGCCCGGGTTTACCCGGACCGAAAAACCCGGGTTTTCCCGGTTCTGAGGATTACAAAAAAACCCGGGTTTTAAAAATCAAACCCGGGTTTTTCGGTTTTTTTTTAATACTTTTGTTTTTGTTATTTATTAAGTTTAAGCCACAAGAGAGAAGAAAGTGGGTCCCTTCGGAATTGGACGACGGAACCACCGAGGACACTTGTTGGCTAACTTTTTGGAGAAGGAAGATTTCTTTATGATGAACTCCTTCTTCATAAAGAAGCCTCAACGCAGGTGGACTTAGATAAGTCCTGATGGTTCCACAAAAAGCGAGATAGACTTCATTCTGGCAGACAAACAGCACATATTTAATGATATCTCTGTGATCAGCAGGTTCAAAACCGGAAGCGATCACCGTCTTGTGCCTCTTACACATTAAATATCGACGTGAAGCTGGAACGGTCATGCCTGATGAAGTCTATGCTTCGTCCAACACCTGTCCAAATCCAGGGATCCGAAAACTTGCAACTTGAGCTGCAAAATAGTTTTGCGTACCTAGAATCATGCACGTCGGTGGAGGAGTTTAACACCAGGATGGTAGCGACTGTCCACGAGGTAAGGTCGAAGTATTTCAAGACCCACCCCAGTGGTAGATCTCAAGTTCTCTCAGAACAAAGTCTCGGTCTTATGAGAGATCGACGAGAACTATGTGTGCAGTCTCCATCCTCTATGGCGGAATACCGACGGCTCCATGAACAGATCTCCAAGTGTAGGCGATGCAGTTTGCGCAAACACAACGCAAATCCTGTAAAAAATACAATAGAGCGAAACCAGAGCTCCAAAGTGTTCGCCAGAGACCTGTATATTGGGCAAAGTCAGCTCACAAGGTTGAAGACCGAGTCCGGCACCATAGTTACGTCGAAACCTGAAGTTCTAAGAGAAACTGAGAGATACTACGGACGGTTGTATACCTCCTCTCAAGCTCCACCTCCCAGTGAGGAGAGCGACAAGAGAGCTAAATTAACCCGACACTACACAGAGGATATGCCGAACGTCAGCCTGCATGAGATTAGAAAGGCTCTCAAACAGCTTAAAAACAACAAGGCACCGGGAGATGACGCGGTATCACCGCCGAGCTGCTAAGAGCTGAGGGGAAACCCCTCCTAGTGGCGCTCCAAAAACTGTTTGTTACCTTCATCCATACTGGAACTACCGCGGGAGCGTGAAGCAGAAGTGTGGTGACTCTGTTTTTCAAAAAGGGCGATAAAGCCCTTTTGAAGAACTACAGGCCAATCGCACTTCTGAGCCATGTTTATAAGTTGTTTTCGAGGGTGCTCACAAATCGCATTGCACGCAGACTTGACGACTTCCAGCCTCCCGAACAAGCAGGATTCCGGAAAGGCTACAGCACCATAGACCACATACACACACTGCGGCAGATTATACAGAAGACCGAGAAGTATAATCTGCCGTTATGTGTCGCCTATGTGGACTATGAGAAAGCCTTCGATTCTCTCGAAACCTGGGCAGTACTAAATTCTCTTCAGCGGTGCCGTATCGACTACCGGTATATCGCGGTGTTGAAGTATTTGTACTCATCAGCCACCATGTCCGTCAAAACATAGACACGAACCCCATCCAATTGTAGAGAGGTGTCAGGCAAGGGGACGTTATATCCCCAAAGCTGTTCACCGCTGCGTTGGAAGATGTGTTCAAGCTGATGGAGTTGAAACGACGTGGCATTAACATCAATGGCGAATACATCACACACCTGCAATATGCCGATGATATAGTCATCCTGGCAGGATCCCTGGAGGAACTAGGTACAATGCTCGGGGACTTGAACAGCGCCTCACAACGGGTGGGTCTTAAGATGAATGTCCATGTTACACCCGTACCGGTTGTTGTTGACGGCGCTGCTCTCGAAGTTGTAGACGAATACAATTACCTGGGACAAGTGATCCAGATGGGTAAGTCCAACTTCGAGAAAGAAGTCACTCGTAGAATCCAACTCGGATGGGCTGCGTTCGGGAAACTGCGTCATATCTTGTCGTCCAAAACACTACCTCAGTGCCTGAAGTCGAAGGTGTTCGAGCAGTGTGTGTTGCCAGTGATGACATACGGATCCGAGACGTGGTGCTTCACTATTGGCCTAATACAAGCTCAGAGTAGCGCAGCGGGCTATGGAGAGGGCTATGCTTGCTATTTCTCTAAGTGATCGCATCAGAAACGAGGAGATCCGTAGACGAACAAGAGTAACCGACATAGCTCAAAGAATTAGCCGGCTGAAGTGGCAATGGGCCGGCTACATAGTGCGAAGGACCGATAACCATTGGGGAAGAAAGGTCCTCGAATGGCACCCGCGTCTCGGAAAATGGAGTACAGGACGCCCCCCGACAAGATGGACCGACGACCTGAAGAAGACAGCGGGCATCCGCTGAATTCAGAAGGCTCAGGACCGGTCAGAGTGGCGCAAGTTAGGGGAGGCCTATGTCCAGCAGTGGACCTGCAAGGGCTGATGGATGGATGGATGGAGATTACTTACTAAGTTTTAAGATATTCTGAAGAAAAAATAAATCTATCACTTTTTTAAACATTTTAAACTGTTTTTGTAATTTGTAAAGTATTATTTAATTTATTTAAATTCTTCCTCATCCTTTATAATTTGTACTCATTGCAGGAAATCGATATATAAACGCAGATTAGTGTATTTTAAAAAAATACAATAAAAGGCTCGAAAAGCTCGAAAAACCCGGTCTACCCGGGTTTTGATATTCTTAAACCCGAAAACCCGGGTTTTCAAAATTGAACCGAGCTTCGATGCTCTAATACAGATACTACCAATGATATTATATATTAAAAAGAGGCAGATATGTCATAAGCGCGCGCGTTGTGTGACTCAAAAAGTTCTCATTGGGAACTCTTATTCAGGTGAAGAAAGAGATAGCGATGTAATTTTGACGCGAGAGCGATAAAGACGTGCGATAAAGCAATAAAGTGCCTTGCGGACATCGCAACAGATTTTTCGGTTGATTTGTAAGGCCATAACGTATCTATATTTATTTAAACATCATTGGATACTACCTACTACCTACATTAAAAATTTGCTCAGAATACAGGACAAACCGTATGCAAAAATAATCGTTACCGGACTTGCTCCTTAAGTACCTAATCAACAAGTACCTGCAGACTACAGATAGTCACGCACGCCGCACATGAATGCCATTTCTAAATGATATGATATCAGGTTTGATTAATAAAAAATAGGCAAAAGTGTGTGCTGTCGACCTTAATACCGAGCAAGGCCGTGAGCCGTGAGCCGGTCACTGACAGACGGACGGCTCTCACTCAATACGCCTCGTAGTCGTATCGCACAGCTTCACTTCGGATGGGGAAGGAAGTCTCTATTAAAATAAATTGGTAATTCAATGTTCTTATTAAACTTTCAAACAGTAAAGTTTCAATAATTATATCATCCGTCATTAAGGGTAGGCTGGTACTTAGATATTTCTGATGACTATTTTAAGTGCGAACTGCGAGTGAATCTCTAATTCGAAGAAAACGTAAAGATTATGCTCATTTCTACATGCAAGTATGGAATTTTGTTGATAGCACTTGACAGTGACAGCCGGTAACAATGGCCATCAGGCTTAGCATCAGGCATCAAGACAGTGTTCGGAGAACATTTCCGTTCAGATTATTAACGCTTCGTCGAGTGCCAATGCTACATTGCTGGCCTGCAGGCATGCATGAATTGGACGATGCAATGTAACGCGTTATCTACCCGTATCATTAACCGTCAGAACTCAGAACTCAGAAGCTATCAAACAACATAACTTCATACTTGCTTATCAAAAGATCAAAAAGCTGCATCCGTTCGTCAAATTATCATAAAAATAAAAGTTAGTATAATAAAGTACATCTTTATTGTAAGTATACCCATCAAATTACCAATAAACGCTTACACACTCATACCCCCGCAGTAGGTTTTTACCTGTATCGCTGGTGGCATGGACGACACATCATAACACATCACAGTAACACCTTGACCCGAGTACAAATATTTATCTGTCATATAAATATCTGCCCGGCCTGGAATCGCACCCAGGACCCATCGCTTCGCAGGCAGGGTCGCTATCTACTAGGTTACAGGCAGAGTCGTTATAAAACCAAATGTTACCAATGTTATACATCATGACGAAGGGTACTTAAGTACCTGTCATAAGTTCGAAAAATATTTGACCGAATTTCATTTCACCTAAAACTTTTTAGCTAATACTGTTTCGTTTTTTTTATTTCATCGAAGTCACGTCTGCCACTGTATCAGTTGATCTATTGTCAATTTTATTTTTTTCATTAGGTAAAGTACTCCAACGTTTCACTTAGTCGAAAACCTTTTTAGCGAACTTACACTTAGCTGAAATAACATTTGTTCGAAGTATTATGTTTCCGAACATTTATTATAGCACTGTTTTAATTACCATATTTTCAGCATGCAGCATGTAAGCAGACATGCAACATGCAGCAAGCATTGTTTGTAGACTTAAGACACCTGGGTGAATTAACTCAGGTGAATAAAGTCGACGGCACCGTTTCTACGGCTACGGCGCTGCGGGGCTCCGTCTTACATTGCACCCTAGGGGTAGGGCAGACAAGACTTCGTGAAGTCGGTTTTGCAGCGATTCGTTTCTGTCACTTTTTGTAGCACACACAACATATTGACTTTTTATGACACTATTTTAATATACTTAATTTAATATTGAAAATGCTACCAAGTAACCGGCTATTGTGACCAAATAATATTTCGTAAAACGTTGTCTCGGTATGGTGAAAATATGGCAAATAAATTGTTTCGCGAATGAAAAAAGTTCATAAGAGGCTTCGGCCAATAGCAAAAAGTTATTTTGTAAATCGGCAGATCGGCGATATAAGTGTAGTTCGGTAAAATAATATCTATGACACATGATACTTCGATGATCTAAAAATATATCAAATAATGAATATAGCAAAAAAGACGTCGGTCAATAGTTTTCGGTATAAAATGAAATTCCACAAAGTACATAAATACTTCGTTTTATGAAATTCGAACAAAAAAAAATCGGAAAAGTGAGGGTGCCCCACGTAATATTACTTTAAAATAAAATGAGAAGTTTGTTTGCTTAGTACCTATTTGATCTACAACGCATCGGTGATGGCGCTAGTATAGCAAATGGTACTGACCACTGCCCATAACGTGGCTAGTTAGCTCATGTAATGTCGGTTACTGTACAATAAAAACCTTAACTTTACGCCGCATTCGTTCTTTAAAGGATTTAATACCCGGATCTGTATGTTAACAACTCAATTCTTGGAAACTGAAAATCAATACTCCAATGTACGGCTGTGAACCTACTAACAATTAACGTTCAAAATTAATAGCTCATTATAAACGATTAGTTCAGAAATTAAATATAGATACAACGTGCAAATTGCAATAACTGTTTTGGTAATAAGTATAATAACCTTAACCAATTTCCAATCGATTAACAAAAGTATGTTGTTGGAAATACCAGAGAATTCATCTTTAAGAATTTAGACGTAAACGTGTTATTTCGACACGTCATGATAATAACATTTTATAAATGCGTCACAAACCATAATAAGTATTCTGGACTTTACCTAAAAAGGTTAACCATTTTTTCAACAAGATGTTAAATGAATGGGTCTATATACAAGCTGATTCACTTCTTTGACTTACTTATTACAACCAGTTTAGCGTTCTTCGTCGGTCAAACTAGTACTTTAATTTAAGGGCAAGCAAAACCCAGGGTTCAGTAACGTATCCGGAAAAGGTCAAAGAACTTCAGTATCAAATAAATCATTTACTTATTCGAGAATGTTGTATAATTATGTAGCTAAGGATATGGATGGCATTACCGTAAATACTTTATAGTAATTATGATAATTTAAATTATAATGCTCATGTTTAACATTTCCTTTTTTTTTTTTTTTTATAAATTATAAGTTAATGCTTGACTATTTCTTGACTATACTATTTTTATTTTATACTATTTCCGTCGCATAGTAAAATGACTCAGCTTGCTATTAAATGGTTCAGGTTTTTATTTAAAGTCTGAAGTTCGTACTGATGGGTACTTTTTCTGTGACAGTAAAATGTATTCTTTCGAAATTTCCGAATGTTAAAACATGACCAATACTGCATAATTCTATGAACCACTTATTAATTTCAAACTATCCAGTTCCGCAATAAGTCCGGGTGATAATTCTAAGAAATTGTAATTTTTATGTGCAAACATTACTATAAAAGAAACCGATGACCGAAAACCGCGAAAAAGGAATTCACAATTTCAGTCTAAATTGATGTGGGGTATAGCTGTCAGTGTCTGATGATGGTAGATTGACTTATAAATTTATGATGAATACATCAGTTAATCGTAATCAATAAACATTTTACAAGAAAATTCAACCATCGCCGCGGGGTTGAATGTTTTTTTATGGAAATAGCCAGTAAACGAGCTGAGGATCAACCTGATGATAAGTGGCTATCGTCGCCCATGGACATCAGTGACACCAAAGACATCACTGATGTGTTGCCGGCTAAGAAAGAGAGAAGAAAAAAATAACATTTCATTTGGCAGACAGGATGATAATAATGTTGTACGTCGTGTACTAAAAATTTTTTGTCGTTACTGTCTGATTCACATTTTACTTGAAAATTTCTTTCCTTCAGTAGTTCTGTTAAGGAAGTACTCATGTATTAGACGTGTATGTGTATGATTTGATTTCTCAATCATATCACTTTTTAAAAATCCATTTCAAAAGTCATTTTGAAATCAAATACATTTATTTTATGCTTATAATGTTATTATATTGTTTCAGATTTTACCATACCTGCTGGTCCACTGTCAACCTCTACATAATCGTGATGACCATGATCCAGCTGAAGTAGATGATAACAAAAGTAATTATAATGCTCAAAACATACCAAAGCTCGAAAACGTCCCTACACAGCAGGAGCAAATAATATCTGTAAGAATAACGTCTTCAGTTGCGGTGGGCAGAGGTCGAGCGAAATCCAGCCATAAAATCCTCGATAACTTCGAAATTAATACAAATAACTCTGCTCCTGTGACAACATTAGCGTCCGATCCAAATAAATCGATTTATTTGAGTACAACAGCTCCTCCAGATAGCAGTACCATACTGCCAACTGAAAATGATGAAACAGTAACTGAAATACCACCGAGTTTAGTTGGAGCTAATATTGAATATATTAAACAACTACAGGCAAAGAAAGAAACGCGAGGCGTCAATAACTTTGAACAGATACATTCCTTTCAACTTAGTACTATACAAAATACTCCAAATGATATCCAGTATACCGTAACTGATCCAACTGTACCGACAACTACAGAAACTGACAATTACGAAACTACTGAAAATATACCAATCGCTAGATCGATACCATTGGCATATTCTTCAAAGAATTACATTGCAGATATAATACATAAAGCTCTTGATGAACATCATAGCCCGAGACTGACAACTGTAAGTTTTAACGTATTACACGATGCACCACAGAGGAACTATAATGAGCCTAGCAATAACGCGTACATAAATTCAGATCCGTCTATATTCCAAGCGCCTAATTTTAGAAACAATGGTCCGCAAGTTTACAGCGAGCCGTCAAAAATCTACAGTGAACCTGCAAAGTTTTATAGCGAACCATCAAAAATTTATAGCGAACCTGCCAAAGTATATAGTGAACCAGCGAAGGTCTACAGCGAACCGGCAAAAATATACAGTGAACCGGCAAAGTTTTACAGCCCGCCCGCATCCTTACATTTGACTCCTGAAGTATTGCCCAGTCAAGCGACTTGGAGTCGTCACACTGAAGTTCCAAATATAAGTAGTACGTTAGTTAGTACTACACCGTTAACAACTATAGCAAATCCCTCCTACATGGGAAACACACGTAGAATAGTTGATCATCAGCCGGAAAAAAATTATGAAGTTGATGAAAAAGTAAGCGTTATGACTGACGGGCGTACGCATGGCGTTCAGCCGCAGCAGTCAGACCCAGAGAACTGCAAGCAGGAAAAGTGTAAAGTCGGCTACGTAGTGGAGGGCAGGCAATATAGGAAGTATCGGGTGGAGGAAAGAACTTCTGATGGATTTATAGTTGGGGAGTACGGAGTAGTAAGGAACGAGGACGGAGCGTTGCGTGGCGTTCGGTACACCGCCGACAGCGAAGCCAGCCCTCGTCTCATACACGACGCACTCATGAAGTTCCTACAGCTCAAATAAATGATACTCAAAACGCGACCTGCGCTGTTTAATTGCTCATTTAATAAAGAGAGTATTGCTACATTGTCGTGTGATACATATGTATTAGCTTGATTTTCAATATATGTATATGAAGACTGAACAAAAGTTATTGTTTTCAACTGTTAATGATATCCGTGTCGTATTTAAATCATATTATTATGTGCTCAGATCTGTTAGATCAAGCCTATGAATAAAATGACAAGCAAGTTTCTAGTCGTGATACAGGAAATCTGCAGAAAATGTCTCGTCTTGGAAGTAATTGTTCAATATTTTACCCTTAAATGGGTAAAATTTAACATTACTAAAGTAAAATCTTACGTTTAATTAATGTTCTTAAGTAATATTTCTTAGAAATCCCTGAGCACTTAATTATTTATAAAAATTTACGGAAAGAAAAAAGATCTGTGTGATTTCAGATTTAATAGCGAAATAATACTGATTCGTTTTCTTCCACATTCATACTTGGACAAACGTTTTAAGTATCTTGAATAATGGTGCCATCTAGTTTAATATAAATTAATGATTTCCTAAATCTATTCCTATTTAATATGACCTAGTGATGTAGGTACCTAGTTATTGATGTACATAAACAATATAGCATTGTGACAAATCTAATTGTTTCCTTTTTTGCCTATCACAAAAATTTTAATAAGCTTCAGTTTCAAAAAGTTCAAGCTTCTTTTAACTGGTATGTAATTATATCGTAATAATCAGAATATCTTGAGATAACTTAATTTCTGTGCAATACCTAAAACGGAAAGAATTGGTTGAATTGACTTAAAGTAGGTGTTGGAAGGTATATCTAAGTAGTGTATTGTATTAAGATATAACTACCTATTAGATACGACCATAAATAGAATCCCTTGCTTAAAAATACGTATTAATACACAGTTCATTTGATTGAAATTTCCAAGAAATAGCAGTAAAATAAAAAGCCTTTTAAAGAAGAAGAAGGTAATTTTTTATAGATTATCATTATTGACTGTGTTATTGTATGTGCTTAGCAGTAGCAACACTAAAAATTGCTCAAAAACGTGTTAGCAGTATAATATGTGTTAGTTCTAGTTTGAAGTTAATCTAGCGTGTTTCCAACTATAGGTAAGTTACACATTATTTATTATATTATATTTTATTATCCGGTAGATACAACCTGACACATTCATCCATAGTTACTATTTAGGTAATAAAATAATATAAAATACTTTTAACTTTAATGTACCTACCATTCTCCAAAACCTGTTTCAGATTAAACTAAATAAAATTGGAAAAAAGATTAAAATCTCCTTTAGGTAATTGAAGAAATAAAAAACAAACTCCACCGTTTAAGAAGGCGAACAATTTTTAAATTTTATTTTGTGGAATTATTATCTAACGCTACGTTTAAACAACTTAAATTTACTTTATAGAACACTTAAAGCAAACGCCTGATAACAGTTCGTGCATAGTAACAACAATTCACATGTGGAAGCACATTTACTCAACACGACGACCAACTTTTCTGTAGGTTGAATTTGGTCCTTTGCCAGTGTAATACAATCCAAACTTATATGTATACCTGCTCAATAAGAGTAACATTCCTTAAATATAAAACCAATAATTTAAGCAATCAATGCATGTTAATTATGGAAATCACACATACGATTTATTTTTATACTAACAATAAGTGAGTCGTGGAAACATATCTTAGCCCAGAATCACCACCATTCATAATAATTTAAACATAAAATTTTGTATGAAACAATTTACGGATTGTAAAAAGATATACATAGACTAAACCCAAAAGCAGCAACAAGGTATTGCCCTAAAAGAAGAGATTAGACCAGGCCAGACTAGTTTACCCTAAAATTATAATTTACTTTGTGAAAGAAAAAACCTTAGCATTACACAAAGTAGGAATGCTTTTGTTGTCCAGTTAAGTAATGGTCTTCTGAATTATGGTGCCGCATCGAAACTTTTCGAAAGTTGATTAAAATTAAAACATTTGCAAAAAACTTATATAAACATCAACCCCAACAATATACCAACGAAAAAATTGGTTGTCTGTTGTCTGTCGTGGTCCTTACTCTACTTATAACGGTATCACAATATAAATACAAATCTGCAATTTTATAATGTACAATATTTTGATAAACAGCAATATTAACAATGAACGAACTGGTATATTTATATTAAGTATCAACACTTTAATTAGGCAAAATGTTCAAAAATTTATAATTATACGATTAATATGTATTTTAACAGCCATAAATTTCCTAGTAAATATAATAATTAACTCAATCTTTAAAAAGCTGACGCTGATGCACATGCAATAATACGATGTCGTGGTCCGATTGTAGTACAGTTGACACTAGGCATCATCAGGCACGATAATATCGTCGAAATTTTTTGAAATCCTTAAAAGATGTGATTCAACTATATTATCAAACGATAATATAATAAAAAAATTATAGTAAATGTTAATCATTTCATGAAACTAAAGCTGCGGACCACAACATTTACAATATTTACATAGGTGCAATATCATTTGTCGTGTTCATTTAAAAGACTACTACTATGTAACTACACACCAAAATTTTTTATTTTTACAAAATATTAGGTACATAAAAGTGTCCTAACAGATATTAATTGCACACCAAGTGCATTAAGCATGATTTATGCAAGCAAAACTAGAATCCCTTGCTTTTTAATCCAACAGGAAATGCAATTGAATAAAATCAAGCATGAAGGCTGGCTACCTACCTTACCTATCTCTGACTAAAGTTAAAAGTTTGTTACTAACTTTTTTAACATGAATTCTAGTTGTAGTTAGAATTATGGATAAAGCTTTCGTAGGTACGATAAAGCTATTACATACAAGTAGAGTGTAGACTATGTCCGTTGATGTGCAATTAAATGTTTTCCATAAAATATATTATATTTGATTTGTCTTCGGTAAAATATTATACTAATTTGTATTTTAATATTGTGAAATTTTAAAATCCTGAATAATGAAAAATTTATGGAACTAAAATAACTCAAAACTGTAAGAAAAATACAATATTACTAACTTGAAATTCAACGTGATAGCATCGACGGGAATCGCGACATAAAATAGGTACATACTATAGTACTTACATAGATTAGAAATGGAAAAATAACAGAAAAAAGCAAATCATTACAAAATCTACTTAATTTTTTGTACTAATAGTGGTGTATGTTGGCACTCGACTACTAAGGTTAAAAGTAAATTATTTTGTCTAGGAATATTATGTGCCATGTAACGAGAGTACATCCGTTGGACACCCTATTGTGATTTATTTTTATAATACTAAAGTCACACTCACAATTTTCACAATTCCTTAACTGCTAAATCGTATAATATTATACGAGCTAAATATAGCTAAAATTCACTAACAATAAATTAAAACCTCGCGTAAATGCAATGATACTTGCAATTTTGAAAATTAGAAGATGATCTGAGGTAAGTTTACAAAGAAGTATCTAATAGACAAACATCATAAAAATACAAACTGCATAAAAATAAAAAGTGTATCAGTAAGAAGATTTTTTATAGAACTACAGACAATAGCTGAATACAAATTATTTCTATAGGTAAGTAAGTTTTGTAAGTAGGTAAATCGATATAAAGTAGGGTATGCTTCAAATATGTTTCAAACGTAAAGAATTCAAACACTGGATATGTAAATTGTAAAGTTACAGTGATATAATATTAACTGTTAAAACAGTTTTTATTTCGTTGTTCCTTTAAAGTAGGTGCAATTGTATTTTGAGACTCAATATTTATTATAACTTCACCAAACCGGTATTGCTCTGTAATACATAATATCCAATAACCAATCAGTGGGTATTCGATGTCATATAACGATTTCAATCATTTTAATAAAGGTTACACTCTTAACTTTAGAGGTAGATACAAAAAATCGATTATTTACTACTAATAGACTTATCAACTACGGTTTTGTCGGTAGCGGCTCCAATTACTTTATAAATAGACCAACATTTAGACGGGTCTACAAAGATAATAATATTCGAATTACATTGGTACTATTCAATTACCGAATATAACAAATTGATTTGCCGCCTTTTCAATACAAGAGTAATGACTCAATTTAAAGCAATCTCGAAATATTAATAAGAAAGTTCTAAATGATAAAACCTGATAGTCATAAAATTGCTTCGCAAAAATACACGTAACACCTAATTTATAGGTAATCATCGAAACTAAAAATAGCGTAGGCAGTGACAGACAATTTCGATTCCATTAACACTCGAGTCACTAATCACGCCTATTATAATGTGAAACCACAAATATAATATTACATAGTTGCAAACTATATGCAACTCAGTAATAAAATAACTCACGGGTGATTTGAAACTGACGCTCTCATTGCAATGTTCTTTAGTTAGTGATAGTTATACAAATTGACTCCATCGAAGTCATTTAGTCGTACGTTTCAGACTCTTGTTGAACCAGTTTGAAGCGACGAGGGCTCTTCACAGCGATCGAACCATGCCCATCCAGCGACAGCCTGCCCTTCATTTGAAGGTACCTAAAACATACCGAGAAAACTTTGAATCAATTCATGAAGATACAATGAATTGTTGAACTTAACTAACGTGCGTACTGCCAGTGTGCGTAGTCGGAACCCTAAAAAGCCAAAATTAAATTCAGTGAAATCTAGTTTAAACTAGACTAAACGCGTTTCGTTAAAATTGCTCAGTTATAACAGTTGTAACTGAAATCAATGTTAATTCGGTTCACACGTTCTTCACAAGTAGGTAGTGTACACAATACAGTCGTGTTCTTGCTGCAGATATTCATAACACTGACAGTTTAGCTCATAGAGTGATACTTGTACGTGCAACGTTACAAGAGAAAAACTGCTACCTATATACTGCCGTCATTAGGAAAAGTGACACAACTAAAATTTTTTTGCGAAATTGAGTTATATACATATTCGGAAGAAAAAAGGCCTATCTGTCTAATTTTTCGTAGATTTTTAGGATCACGATAAACCGAAAATATCATAATATAAGCTTAAAGGGCACAACTGAATAATATTTTGTTTTTGTTGAAAATTTAGGTAAAGCAACTGTGTTCTTCCACAACAGGCAAACTAAGACTTAAATAATTGTAAGCAAGTTATCAGCATACTTTACCTCTTGATATAGCGACACACTAATTTCGTCGGCCGCTGTTGCCACTCATCTAAGACTTCCTTGGGAGCGAGCACCTGTAAAACGTGAAAAATAGTATTTCAACTTTTATGTTAAATCAATACATGAAATAAAAAACCACGGTTTGTTTTAATCCAACACTTTTGAGCTGACGATCTACCTGATGGTAAGTGGCTATCGTCGCTCATGGACATCAGCAACACCACATGTATTACTGATGCGTTGCCTGCCGAGAAAGTAGAAGAAAAAGAAAGGAAGAACTGGTTCTAAAGCCCCCAGCCGGAACAGGACGAGTCACTTTGCAGTTTTGTCGTTTGCAGCGCGACTCATGGCCCCCGAGTTACTATCAGATGGTCTACATTCGTCGACTATTTAAGTTAAAAAGTCTGTCTGTAAATAATGTATATTATTATAAGTCGCCCAAAAGCAGAAGTGATACGTAAACATTAGTGATACCTGGTCTCCCTTTAGCCTATCCAGAAGTGTAACGCAAATGACAGCAGCCTTGATGCCCGCGTGATGTGTGAGCGCTGCGAAAGCCAGAGACTCCATCTCGATGTTTAGCACGCCGGCCTTGTATATGCTCTCCAAGTATTCCATCTTGTCTGCCTCAGTAAAATCGCAGAACGCTCCGTCCAATCGACCTTGTCCTGTAGCAATACCCAATTATTGTAATAGTGTCAACTTGTCAGTAGATCGGAGTATAACAATGCGTGTTTGAAACCCACGTCAGTCAACATCAAACGAGCCAAACGGAAACGATATTTGTTATCATTAAATGCAGCTGGACCAAAGTATTATGTCGAAAGTATTATGCAGGAATGTGTTTTTATTATGCAAAATGTACTCTGCACAACTGCTGTAAATACATTTTTGAGTCAGGGTGGACCCTAGGGTTGCCAGATGGCAAAACTGAAATATCTGGACAAAGCTTCAAAAACTTCAAAAATCGGGCGCCGCGGTGGCAAACGCGTTCTGTTGAATCGAGTGTATTGTCGGGACATTTTGTATTTTGTCGGGACTCTGAACATCATGTGAAATGTGGGGACAATCCAGACGAATCCTGACCATCTGGCAACCCTAGTGGACTCCCAATTAATAATTTATATCAGGCTTAGTATAGCTTTAATTATCAATAGTCGCAGTTAAGTTAAGACACCACTAACTTACCTTGGTGACGTGACTTACCTTCATAAAAGTCGTAAGTGCACATGGTCTTGCCGGTGACGGTGTCGTAGGGGTCCTCGGGGTCGGCCAGCGCGCGCAGCTCCCGCACCAGCCGCTTGTCCAGCTTGGCGGGCCGCTGCACACTCTTGCCTAGGACCGTCTGCAACAATCACAACGGTTTGAGATTGCCGGGTTTGTTCTTAGTTTCAAGTGTCACCTGTCAAGAGTTGCTCTCCGCCGCCGCAGTCCCACCTTAACCATGATCTGTCGGGGTCGAAATATCAGCATAATATATGAAAATAGAGGGAACCCATCTGCATCAAAAGGTATAGGTTTGGCTTGGCCGTGTTTGACAGATGCAGTAGGAAAGAACATAAAAACCCACAGAATTTTACTTGTAAATAATTATGTATAATAATAACGCTTCACACTCATAGCCCCACACTAGGATTCCCTGTGTCGTGGGTGCCATGGACAACACACAAGACAAGGACATTCACACCCAGATCGAGAACAGAAATCCAAACTCATCATTCAAATTTCCGCCTCGCTGGGAATCAAACCCAGGACCCTTGGCGCGGCGATCCGGCATGGTAACCATTGTGCCAGACCGGTCGTCGGGGTAAATAATTATGTAATTTTATTTCAATAGCTATTTTTAAACCCCTCAAAAAATAAGAGGTATCATGTGTTTGACTTGTCTGTGTGTCTGTCTGCAGCATACATAAACGAATGGGCCGATTATGATGCGGTATTTTTGTTTGAAAGCTGTTGAGTTCGAGATGGTGCCAGCTATGTTTACTGTAAATAAAACTGTCGGAATTTTTAATTAAAATGTATATCTAGTTATTAAACAAAATTAATTGACTCAATAAAATATCCTTCATAGACTTTTGGGTAAGCTAATAATATTAGATGCTTACCAATTCCAAAACATTTCTCAATGCACCATCGACGGCTTCCTCCGAGATGATGACAGTTCCGCCTTCGTAGCCGATCCCTCCGCAAGTCCCGATCCTGAAGAACACCGGGTCACGGACCTTGGCGTGATACATCAGCTTGATCACTTCGTGCAGCAGAATCCCCACTGAAGGGATTCCCATGCCATGCTAAAGAAAGGAATATTATAAATTTTTTATCTCGGTAATTACATAATAGTAGGTACCTACCCTACCTAATTAGTTTAATTATAATGTCTCAAGTGGACAGCTTGAATATAAGTTTTTCAGAGATTCTCTGCATTTTTTATTCTTTTCAAAAAAAATGTTTTTATGGTTGTGAGCACTATAAATAAGCTACGAAATAAAAAAAACGTTTTCTTTAATCTCAGCTTTTGATGAAAGTTTATCATTTTTTACGGTTAAATTAAAATCGAGAAGATCCAGCCAGAGTTATCTATCCTTATCATAAAAAATCCAAAAGCACAAAGGGGGATATTACCAGATACATCAGCCACATAAACCCACTACGTCACATTTATGATAAGGAAATAATCATTCATTCCATATTCGTTCCGTCTTCACGAGAGTAACGGCTGTGAATTCAACTTCAATTGACGCGGGTCGCAAGTCGCTCGAAGCAACCATAAATAAATGTAGCAATGTAATTATCAATGACAAAATAAAAAAGAGAGGACAGGCCCTAATTTGCGTATATATTTTTTCATTATACATGTATTGTGCAAATATGACCCGAAATACCAAAAATATATCTGTCTTCTTCTTACACGTTACAATATGGACTTGTAGAGAAAGTACAATACATATAGCATATTTCAATTTTCTAGTAACATTTTAATAAAGTCTATGCAAGCCCCGCCTTGAAGCGCTTTTTTCGCTTCGGACGCCATTTATTGAAACGAACATCCTAAGTAGCTCGGCTGTCATCTAATGCGTTGTTCGAAGTTTATTTTTGATTTTAAAAGTGAATTTGTGTATTTTGCTACTTTTTATTGTGTATCTAAAGTGAACTAAGTAAAACCTAACATGGCAAAGTGTTGCATCAGAGGGTGCAATTCAAACTTTCGAAAAAATTACGAAGGATTATCATTCTTCAGGTTAGTTGTAATTTTCATGTGTATTTTGGGTTTATTAAGATTATGTGTCTATATTAGGAATTCTGGACTGCGTTTTTCGCTATTATCTATAATTTCTGATAACTAGTTTCAACATAAATAGATCAAGTAAATATTTGAAATGGTTACAAACACACCTAGCGTTGTACCGTACTTTTCGAGTTATCGATATTATATGCAACATTTATTTACATTAGTGATTAAATACTGTTTTTACCAAAATGTCGCTTTGCCAATGTATCAAAATTCAGAGCCATTGTCATATGTTCCTGGAAATAATATTTAAACATAATATTGCACATTATTATTATGAGTAGATAATAGCACAAACTTTTAAAAGATTATTAATACTGCTACTACTGAACTGTAGCCTCTTCCAAAAATGGAAGTGTTTGCCCATAATCACCAAGCTGGGCAGGCAGGATTGTGATTGTAGTAAATGGTAGTTGTTACACAGAGGACGCTTCTGCCTGTTCTCCATTATATTCCCTTATTTGCCTCTTATGACACCTGGGGCAAAAAGAGGGATGGTGTGGTGACAATTGTATTTTGTTCTGCTGTCACCACACAGCTGATAAGGATATAATTTTATATTTTTAAGTAGTGATCTTAAATACATGTGAACTTATTTTATCATGGATTTATAACATTATTTTATAGGTGCATGTATTTTTTTTAGATTTCCGAAGAATAAAGGACTTAAAAAATTATGGACTGATGATAAAGGAGGACCTGCAGGAGTAATAAGAATATGCTCCAAGGATTAAAAAAAATATATAATCAATAGGACGTTGGATGTTGGCTAAAGGATGATGTGGTTCCCACTCTTTTTCCAGTAAGTATACCTACATTTTGTATAATGTAGTAAAATGAATGCTTGTCTAGGCTCTTTGTTGTCTACACTTTTAAATGTTAATGTAGGTTATTTTTCTTTTAGTTTATTTTACACATAATTATACCAAATTGTTGTTACATAATTTTTTGACTTCCATGTTATAATGTGATAACTATACATTGCATATTCAGTGATACTCTAGCACAGTAATAATAAGTAAGTAATAATATATGTTTTCTTGCAGCGTATATGCCCAACAAACTTAATCGACAAACTTAATCTGATTTACATGGATCAACTGCCAACGACACCAACAAATATGCATGTAGACTTAACAGTTAATAAAGGAGTCAGTACCATGGTGAGTATTTTCATCATATCATATAAAAAGAAATCAACTCTCTGATATATCAATGTACAAAAATATTATTTCAAATTAAAAATGCTGTTACAACATGTTATTTATACAAAAAATCTTTATCAGTTTAAAGCATTTTTATATCTATGTATGTATATGGATATCCTAGTTAATACTTAATATATTGTAAATTACTTTCCAGGTTTTAGCAGCTAAATCTGAAGATAAACTAAAAAAATTAGGTAGACAAGTACAAGAACAGCGTAAGAAAATAAAGATGCTGAAGCAGAAAGTATCGACATATCAAATCAAAATTGACGAGTTGGGGAAATAAAATTTAATTTATAAAAATGAACCTGATCTTTTATTATCTTTTATTATTATCTTTTGTTCTACGATAGTTTTAAATTTTTTTAGATGAACAGCAAATGACGGCACCGTCCACCGTCTTTCGCAGTTCAAGCCTCTGAAAAAAAGGGTCCAAAGTGACTACGAGAAATACCTTAGGTTTATCTTCATAAATTAAACTATATTGTTCGCGCTTGCTACCAACATCACTCGGGACGAAGGAGGTGAGGCGGGGGCCCCAACCCTTTGCCCGCGCCTGTGAACGCCTGCCAACCAGGGACTCTTCTCTCCTTACCTTACTTTCACGCGTATCCCCATCAGACTTAATAGCATTCTAGACCAATTACTATAAGCTGTATCTTTGTAATATGGTAATTGTTTGCAATAAATATTGTGAAGTTTAACCTTCTTTCTCTCATGTACATGCGTTTACATATATCATATATATTTTATTTCGCAAGAACCTTGAAGTGTACCCAGGATCCTAGGAGACCTATATTTGCGTTTGACAATCACCTTTTCCCTCCTGAATTGTTGAATGCCGAAACACTATGTTGGAATATTAGGTTGGATCTTGCTATTTTGAATACATAACAAAACAAAATTCTTTGCGAGATTTAGCCAGAAGTAAGTGTGAAACATATAACAATTAAAAAACTTCTATTTCGGACTACCACTGAAAATAAATTATAATGAATTATAGGCATTTTTTGTCTTAAAATATTATATCGATATAAAAAATACAACACTATTTTTATGGGTGGAGCATGGGCGGAGTCGACGCCATTTTAGAGAACTATTTGGCTTCAGATCACGTGACCTTAAGGCCTGTCCTCTCTTTTTTATTTTGTCATTGGTAATTATACATCAATGTCACGTGTCGATCCAGGAGAGCTGCTAAAAGCTGATATCTCTTTAGATACAAGAACTAAACAGCTTAGTCGAATAATTAATTATCATATCATGAAGATTAAAACAATACCTACATGTACCTATTACAACTCTGATCGAACTTAAATATGTCTAATCATACTTATGTTAGCGCAAAATTATATAAAAAAGACTGAGTTGAGCCAAAACAGATGCAGTAGACATGTTTAATTCGTTCAAAATTAGATTACATATTGTACAAATTGTACTTCTTTAACACTAACTCATGTGATAGGTGGGTGCAGGCTGAACGACTCGTATGACGTGTCATGTTCGAAATGAACGCGTCCAATTCCAGGGTCAAATTCTCCCACGGGGCGCCCTAGCGGTAACCGCTAACACCGCGGATTTATCGACCTTACATAAAGCTACACAAGCTCTAAGAATTTCAAGGCAAGTGACTCCAGCCAGTGGGTAAGCGTATTGTAGAAAATAAGTAGCAATCTATTTTTGAAATCGCTAACAATAGCTGAATAAAGATTAAAACAAAGCAGAAAAATAGGTACTTATTGAATAGAACAACACAATAATACCATTTATTTTCCTAGTTGTTGTACTTATTTCTACTTTTTGATGTTCGTGTTTCATTGTTTATTACCAAACGTGAGAAGCTATACTGTATGTCTGTGCTAGAACAATACTCACGCTTATACAAAGCACCGGTCCCACTTTGTACATGGAGTATCGGTAGGAGAACTGGCTGATGTCGTGCAGGGTGGTCCCACAGGGCAACTTGTGGCCTATCTCCGCCATTATGGTGTAGGCAAACTGCTCCATGCGCTTAGGCGTGCCTCCCATGCATACAAACTGAAAAAAAATTTCAATCATTAATAATTATTACCTCTAACAGAAATGAGATTCCATCTTTGTACATTCAAAGCTTTAATTTAGGTATGATTTACGTTAATAACCCAATCGACCCAAATCAAATATTGAAGGACTCTACATTCTACAATAAATCTCACAACATGGCATTTGGGTATAATTAAGCAGAAAATGCCGCGGTACACTGCGTAATTGGAAATCAATCGACAAGCTATCGCCTTCAGGCACGTCTGTCAAGACTTCGGATCTAAAAAAATTGAATTCTAATTTAAAGAAGAAATGCGGAAGCACACGCGGTAATTTGCCGCTTCGTCTCGTCTCTACATTTGACTAAAGGTTTAAGGGAAACTTTAACTTTCTTTTGATTAGACCCATAATCCGTACGTGAATATACTTATTTCTAAAAGTAATTTGGAACCAAAAGCGAAGCTCTTCCTTCTTGTCATTCTAATCCCTTTATTTGAACAAATAAGGAAGGGGTTAGAGAAACTTTAACTAGTTACTTGAACAACCCCTTTATAATCTCATCATTATCCTGAAAATAAAAGTTAATGATGCAAACCTTGACATCGCCGAACATTTCAACGAGATCGTGGGAGCCGCTGCCGAGAGCCAAGTGGTATAAAATATCTTGGTCCATGAGTTCGATGTTCGGGTTGCGCAGTCGCACCGTGCCATCGGGATACCTGCATAAAATTAGATCTATATTACTGGTATTATTATAAAAAAGCTAGCTAAATGTGCGTCAGCCTACGCTCAGTGATCAGTGTAGGGTTGCGTAGTTTGAAATTACACTTTTCTAAGTATCTACTATCTGCAAACGGTCACCGAGCTAAGCCTGGACGGACAGATAGATGGATGGACGAACAGGACATGACGAAAGAATAATCCACAAAGTAACATGCTATCTGGGCTGTCCAAAGTTAAGTGGCCACTGCCGCCCACAAATGAAAATGGTAATCAGCTGCTAACCAGCACTCCGATCCGATCTTACCAACGAAAAACTTTATAGATACACAAAGGTTATAAATATCAATGGCACTTTTAAATTTTCCTTTTATTCCTTTTAGATCAGATAGATGTTGAAAGTTGATGTTTTATTGGTCAATACAAACAAAGTAGGTGGTTAAGTTGGTCTTAAAAAAAGACTCGATAATGTTTAGATTTGATTTAAATGACTGAAATTAAAACTGCATGGTAATTTCAATTCGGAGAGAATAAACAAACAGCTCAGCAAATAACCTAGTGATACAGTCATAATCATAATATCGATGGATATAGCAAATAACCGTGGTCATAAACGTGACACCGTTTAACCGATGTTTTAACTTAACCTTCGCTTATTTATTTGGTAAATAATCCGCGCTTAGTGAGTTGGGGCAGTAAAAATATCTGCTAACTAATTAAAATATTGTATAATAAAAAGTAAAAGGAATTCAAAGCTATGGATTTCTTACATGTAATAAATAAACGAGAATAAAAATGTAAATTGCAGATACAAGGTCCTTTGTAGTACCTACCTATTGTAGCAGATAATTATTATTGATAATAAGGTCATCATCATCAGTGATAATCCAGATACGTACGAAGTAGAGAGCGTAGTACGCGTAGAGCGTAGTAGCATCTACGTAAATTACTTGTAGGAGAATTTAATAATTATACGTAATTGTCTTATAAATGCTTCATAAAATAGATATATTATAATAATAATATATGATTTAAGTGGACATCATAAATTAGAAGGAAAGTATTTCGTCACTACGAAAACATTTTCACAGTTTTCGTATTCTCAATCCGGATTTAGATAAATCATGAAAAATGTTCAACCTAACTGACTCGAGATCCACTTCATCATCACACTCCGCAGTGGTGAGCTGAAACTGATCGTCGTTATCGAACACCTTCCGGTGTGGATGGTGATAACCGTTATGGTGTTCTGTGGAATGCTGTCTGAGAGTATTATCGACTCCATTGTCGAGCTCCGAGCACCCGTTCCACGAATGTCCATTCTCACGCGGCATTTTATCAACGGCGGTGAACAAAATTCTGGTAAATAACTAAAACAAAATAAATGGAAGTAGAATTGCATAATGACATCGTTAATTCAAGGCCTACATTGCTTACTGTAAACCTACTTACAGCTAATCTGTACAGATTATGTATCAACTATAAACTAGGTACCTAAACTAGGTAGTCTGTATCAAGTTTATATGATTTTAAATCATGTGATATCAACGCATTACGGCCTTGATGTGGCCTAGCTGCAATGCAATATTAAAGTTACCGACACAGTCATATAAACTGTATTAACATCATTAATAAGAATTGAGTCCATTCAAAACCTTTAGAGGTCTGTATTTTGATATTCTATTTTGATTGCAGCATGCTAAGTACAATTGTTTTGTACCATACAACATTTCAATGTGATCATCTCAGCAGGTTTATCTAGGGTCACGATGTGTAATTGTTTTTGAATGAAAAACACATTCGACACTTCATCATAACATTGCATATCACTGTGTTTGCAAACATTAAGTCAAGGTTGTGACGTCCGCGTCGACTCAACATTCTTACTAAATAAAAACTAAAAGTAAGTAGGCAATTGGTTTTCAAGTTGTTTTACAAAAAGATAAGACCACATTTTTGCAGTAATGGCAATCTGATTCTGATATAGCTACTTACAGAAACGCTCAAGTTATGTTTATTTAACAACTGCTTCCTATAATTACTTTAAATAACATTGGATAAATAGGAATAAAAGAATAAAATAGGAACTAAGTACATGAAATTGGTATACCTAATTACAAAAATTAAAATTTAAGAAGACAACATAGGTAGGTATTCATATAATATTATTACTGTTTTTTCATAGTGAAAACACTTAAATAATTAGCTCAATAAATTATTTGTGCTAGTTTAATATCAGCACTAGTGTTAAATCAGATAAAAATTAAGTCTTGAAAATAACTGTATAATTATTAAATTAAGTACTTAAAAAAAGTCTCTACATATAAAAATAACTATGAAAATCAACGAAAACTCGACGTTGAAAATGTTACTAACCAAAAAATTACAAACACAATAGGCTATAAGAAGAAGACAATAAATTTAGAGGGAGACAAAATACCGAAAATTTATAAAAGATTATTTACCTTGTTTATAATAATATCTCACAGAGAAACTAAACGCAACACAAAAGAGATGCACGCTAAACGTACACGCTCGTAGCGTAGTGATACTAGTACTAGTGATAGGTCAGCTTACCGAAGCTGTACTGAATTCCTACTACTGAATAATAGTCGGCGTCCGTCCGACTCACAATTGGCACCAATTGGCATGATCAATTTTCTCTCTGCTTTATAATTCAAGCTAGGATTCATAACACTATGTTTTATTCAATATTGTAATATACGTATATTATAATTATCTATACTAATATTATAAAGAGGAAAGATTTGATTGTTTGCATTGAATAGGCTCCGAAACTACTGAACCGATTTGAAAAATTCTTTCACTGTTGGGAAGCTACACTATCGCCTGGTGACATAGGCTATATTTTCAAAAAAATTAGGGATCCTTAATAAAACTCCAATAATGTAACCCAATGTGTAAAACATTAAGAAAACCGAAGCAAAGCGAGGGCGGTTACTCGTGTAATAATAATTCTGAAAAATTGAAGTGCGTCAGCGTCGTTTCAGAACACTTATTTATTTACCCCACATACTAAGTACTTATCTTTATGAACCGACGTAAGATAGAGATTCGTTTTAAATCTTTTGGAAGAATGTATCCAAATGAAGATTACACTTATTGAAACTAGTTCAAATAAATCAACATTGAATGAATTTGTTTGGGAGATAGATGCGCATAACTGCATATAGGAATAGAGATGTGAGCAAAAAAAATTACAATCCCAATTTAGGGCACTTGCACGAAATAGATTATAGGTACATACTCAAGATTAAACGCAAAAATCTTGTAAAAAATGTTACCCACTTAGATTTCATAAAAAAAAATATTATATGCGCCTCCAAAATTTCCGCAAATGAAGCGCCTCGTTAGTAGGCCAAGCCATGAAGGAGGCAAAGGAAAAATAAAATTCAGCGGAACTTTTGCGGCATTTTCGTAGTTAATGGATCAAATTAGGCCAAGGCAATTAAGGGTAAAATTTCAGCAGGTAAGTAGGAACGTACATAGTGTAGTACATACTGCACGTAGATGCTTAATAGTTGAGTACAATTATGTACTATTATGTCTTGTGTGACAATGTTTATTTAGAGAAAGGTCAGACTAAAAATATAGATTTTACTATACTCTGACTTTCACGAACACTGCTACCGAAACACGTATGTATAAAATATCGAGTTTTAAATGGTAGTAGGATCCTGTATGATGGTGGAATCCTACATCGTGATAGAGTCCTAAATCGTGCTAGTGTTCTACATGGTGGTAGGTTCCTACATGGTAGTGGAGTCCTACATGGTCACATAGCCCTAAATGGTGATAGATCTCTAAATCGTGACAGAGTTCTATTTAATGGTAGTCATACATGATGGTAGAGTTCTAAATTGTTGAGAACGCATTGGATTTTTTAAGATCTGTAAGGTTTCAATAAAATTGTCTGTGTAAATAAATAAAAAATATGTAGTGTTAGATCCACAGAACATCTAATAATTAGTTAGAAAGGAATTGTGGGCAAGGCAGGCGCGCCAATACTGTGATCAAATGCGCACATCGCACAAAAACACGCAATTGCGCTGTTTAGTGACTCGCAAATTCCAACGGAGAAAAGTAGTGCGAAATACTGGGACTTAATTACGTAAAAATGCCTTCATGTGCGGTAATTGGAAAAGACTTTGTTTCGGAGGCCATGATGAAATATAAGTCTGTCGACGGAGTAAGTAATTACAATCAAAAAGTATAAAAGTATATAGTGAATAAGTATACCTTGCGAAAATAAATACCGATAAAAATTTATCTACAATCAATCCCTAGCTACAGAGTCACGCCTACTTCACGCACTCATAACAATCCTCGTGCTAATTTGTTCATTTTCGTTAGTAGTGGTTATTGAAACGGCGACAGCGGTTCCCATACAAATTACGTGCTATGCCCTTTCTAACTAATTATTTATTAGATGTTCTGTGGTTAGATCCCTATATCGTGGTAGAGTTCTAAATATGTAGTCGTAGTTCCCTATTCGTGGGAGAGTTCTACATGGTGGTAGCCTAGTCCTACATGGTGGTAGAGTTCTAAATATGTAGTGGTAAATCCCTATTACGTAGTAGAGTTCTACATGGTGGTAGCCTAGTCCTACGTGGTGGTAGAGTTCTAAATATGTAGTGGTAAATCCCTATTACGTAGTAGAGTTCTAAATATGTAGTGGTAAATCCCTATAACGTGGTAGAGTTCTACATGGTGGTAGACCTACGTGGTAGTAGAGTTCTAAATATGTAGTCGTAGTTCCCTATTCGTGGTAGAGTTCTACATGGTGGTAGCCTAGTCCTACATGGTGGTAGAGTTCTAAATATGTAGTGGTAAATTACGTAGTAGAGTTCTAAATATGTAGTGGTAAATCCCTATTACGTAGTAGAGTTCTAAATATGTAGTGGTAAATCCCTATAACGTGGTAGAGTTCTACATGGTGGTAGACCTACGTGGTAGTAGAGTTCTAAATATGTAGTGGTAAATCCCTATATCGTGGTATAGTTCTACATGGTGGTAGACCTACGTGGTAGTAGAGTTCTAAATATGTAGTGGTAAATCCCTATAACGGTAACGTAGTAGAGTTCTACATGGTGGTAGACCTACGTGGTGGTAGATTTCTAAATATGTAGTGGTAGATCCCTATATCGTGGTAGAGTTCTACATGGTGGTAGACCTACGTGGTAGTAGAGTTCTAAATATGTAGTGGTAAATCCCTATATCGTGGTATAGTTCTACATGGTGGTAGACCTACGTGGTAGTAGAGTTCTAAATATGTAGTGGTAAATCCCTATAACGGTAACGTAGTAGAGTTCTACATGGTGGTAGACCTACGTGGTGGTAGATTTCTAAATATGTAGTGGTAGATCCCTATATCGTGGTAGAGTTCTACATGGTGGTAGACCTACGTGGTAGTAGAGTTCTAAATATGTAGTGGTAAATCCCTATATCGTGGTATAGTTCTACATGGTGGTAGACCTACGTGGTAGTAGAGTTCTAAATATGTAGTGGTAAATCCCTATAACGGTAACGTAGTAGAGTTCTACATGGTGGTAGACCTACGTGGTGGTAGATTTCTAAATATGTAGTGGTAGATCCCTATATCGTGGTAGAGTTCTACATGGTGGTAGACCTACGTGGTAGTAGAGTTCTAAATATGTAGTGGTAAATCCCTATATCGTGGTATAGTTCTACATGGTGGTAGACCTACGTGGTGGTAGATTTCTAAATATGTAGTGGTAGATCCCTATATCGTGGTAGAGTTCTACATGGTGGTAGACCTACGTGGTAGTAGAGTTCTAAATATGTAGTGGTAAATCCCTATAACGGTAACGTAGTAGAGTTCTACATGGTGGTAGACCTACGTGGTGGTAGATTTCTAAATATGTAGTGGTAGATCCCTATATCGTGGTAGAGTTCTACATGGCGATAGTAGGTACTACACGGTGATAGAGTACTAAATGATGGTAGAATCTTATATGGTGGTAGAGTCCTACATGATGGTAAAGACCTGCATGGTGGTAGAGTCGTAGTCTATGTAAGCTGGATGTTACAGAACCCAGCAACTTCTATCAAAAGGAACCATTCGCCATGGCCTGGTCCGTTTTTTAGCAGGACGAAGGGAGCCCCCTTACACCCCAAAACTAAATATTTAGCGATGTTACTTATTTTAAAATCAACGACCTTAACGACAACTAAGAAGTATTTTCAGTTGTAGCTTTTTATGTAAAGACTAATATTTTTGTAGTTTAATTGAATGCAATAATAAATTGCAGAGTAGCACCTTCATATCATGTACCTAGTATCATCACAGAAGAAATAATATAATAGTACATACATATATAATAGTAGTATCACGTCGAAGCATTTGCGTAATTAACTACCTAGTTAAGTACCAAAGAAACTTAAACTTTGAAGTTACGTCTAACCTAAAAACAAAGTGCAACGAGGAATGTCGCATCAAATACCTTTGTTCGTTAAGGAACAAGTTCCCCGCTTCCTTCTGTCTTGTCAACGTGTCGACCTGACTTGTTACATGACCATAGACGGGACGTGGCAGTCTATTTTTATAGGTCAGGTATTTGCGTAAGAATATTCGTATAGTAGGTACCTACCTATAGATACTTCATACATTTATTTTTCTTTTTATACAATAAGGTGTATTTTTTGTTTATTGTTAGTTCCATCTTAATACCGCCATCAATGTGTGTCCTTCCCGAAGGCTGACTGGCAGAGAATGCTAAAAGCATTAAGTCCACCTTTGTTCCCTTTGTTGTGAGAAAAGAATTAATGTGTGCACGCCAGATACTATATTATGATATGATATGATGTTCTTGGAATGACAAGAACATCATATCACCCTTGAAGTTGCATTTTCCGGTTACCTTATTCAGTAGGAACCTATCTTGAAACTAATTCAAAGAATAATATTAAATGTAAATGTTATTAGGTAGTTTAACTTATTTTAAAAGGTCCTGCTGTATGGCTGTATGCCCTCATCGAAACTCTGCGCTAGCCGAATAAGTGAAACCGGGTTCAGTTCGCAGAAGCGGCGTTAGGTTGGGCTACCACCCAGGGAGCCAGGTTTGAAGGGGCGCCGCAATAGTCATAACGGAACCTTTATAGTTTTTTCATGTCTGTCCGACCGTCCATCCACAGCATAGCGTCGAAACCCTTAGTGATGGAAAGCTGTAACTTGGCATGGATTTGCATTTTTTTATGAATTTTAATGGCAGATAGGGGCGCCGTAGAAATCTCGCCCAGGGCGCTACCAGCGCACTACCGTGCTAAAAACGGCACCGTCAGTTCGTCTGTTTCAGCCACAACAAATAATATTAAGGAAGGTATGTATAAGTGTAAGCGTACTTATTTATTTATCTATTAATTTTAAATGACCAAGTAGGTAATTCCTGAATACGAATTAAATAAATTAACAAAAACATTGTTCTGAATAAATAACAAAAGTCACAGTAATAAAATATATTCGATACTTTTTACAAATTAGATTGGTATAGATTCAATTAATCCTTAATAAGAACAGTTAAAGTAGGCTAGCAGTTAAAACGGGTCAAGAGTTCACCTACTTTTAGTTCATGAATTCTACAACGAATATTATTGTTTACCGAAGCAGTAGCATTTCATTTCCTTTCAGACGCCCCTATATTTATCCAAGCTTTATTCTCTCGAGACTTCAATGTACGAGTGACCTACAATTGTAATGAAATTGCATACTAACCTCTGGAGTATTTTTTTATCTATGTCCATTCCAAACGTCGATTAGGTAACATTATCAAATCTATCGGCAAAAAAAACGTACTCAACAGATACCGCTACGCAAAAAACAAAACGGCCACTCCGCTGCTACTCGTATATATTTAGTGATAAGCATTATCTGAAGCTTCAGTTAGAAGCCCGTAATGTTCAAGAAATTTTACAAAACTATTCAGGCATACTTACTCATCGCGAAGCTCATCCTTGTCGAAAGACATCGTTAGTTCGCTCTGACACTAGTCTTCAAACGGTGTTAGATAATGTAGTGTTTTACCAATGTGGTTTAAACGGGTCGATAGGCTAGTATAACAGCGCGGCGCGGCCGTATGAAGGCAACTACCGGAGGTTTTCCGCCCAGGCTCGAGGCGCCGCGGTGGTCGGATGGGCGCGACTTGCGTGGAAAAAGCTTGCGCAGCTCAACGCTTATCAATTTATACGCGCTACACCATGAGTTGTTATGCAATGTCTTCCTAATTCGTTTCCATGTTTGTTACTCCTTGTGATTAGGGAAATTACGCTGGTGTTATTATTATAAAAAACTAATCTTACGTATCTGGGTTTTAAGGAGCTTACTCGGAATATTTTTAAGTTATGACAGAAAAATATTATAAATTAAATTTTAGGAACGTACCTACCTAATGGAAGTAGATACAAATGTGCAATGCAAGCATTCTCCGTTCAAAAAAAAATCTTTCCGAAACAAGCAAAAATCTTGCGGTGTCTAAATCCTTATAGAATTTGGAACAAATCTGCTATTCAAATTAAGAGATAAAATACCAAAGCTTTTTTTTATATTATAAACAAAGAATATGAGCTCATCTAAGTGACATTGTTAAATAATCCGGCCAAGTGCCTATCAGGCGTGTGTCAGGCCACGAGCAATGTAAAGTTCCAAAGGTATAAGTTTATCGACTATAACTATAACTCATTACCTAATTACTTAAGCTAACCTAGCCGTGATAGTTTTTCTTGTAAATTCATCATAATAACCTATTTTTGTGAATTTTTAACTAGTCCATATCCAATCGTTTAGCTGACAGGAACACATGACTCTAAACAAAAGTGGCACTTTAAAACCAAATATTTCGCAAACAGGCCCCTGAATTGAAAAACGGTTTAAGGAGACCCATAATAATTTTGAAAGACGTTTTCAACGATATCCCACACTATAGGGTATGTAACGAAAAAAATTCATTCCTACGTTACTTGCAGCAGTAGGTATAGCGAAGGAGCTGAAAAAATTTCAATAGAATAAAATAATTCTAAGATTTTGAAGTTTTAATAAATATGTATAATCATGTCAAATTACAGCTTTCTTTATTCTTCAGACAGACGGACGGACGGACGGACGGACTTGACTCCAATTTTTCTTAGGGACCCTAAAAATGGTATAATCTATTACTATATGTATATGTTAAACAAATAATAGTAAACAGGAATTAGTAGGTATTACAGAGTTGAGCTACCTAAGTCCTCTGTGTACCGTATTCTCACTGAAGATCTGCAGTTGATAAAGAAATTGGGAAAGTGGGTACCACACGAACTTACTCATGAAGAAATGGAACGTCGTTGGCTTTGCTCCCGCATAACCTACTGCTTCTGAATAAACACCCTAACTGGCTGAAACAGTCTCTTGCCATAGACGAAACTTGGTTGTCTCTTTACACACCTCCTACAAGAGACAAGTGTAAGTCCTGGCTTGGAAGAGGTGAAAAACCACCAGTGATACCGGCACAAAAGATGGGAGAGAGGAAGAGGATGTTGATTCTGGCAATGGATTTCAACGGTGTGGCCTTTTGGCATCTTTGCGAGAAGGACAAACGGTTAATTCTGAAATCTATAGAGACTTCCTGGCTAGCAACATCACTCAGTGGTTACGAGGTAAAAACTTCCGCCATCCAGTGCTTCTTCACGACAATGCCAGAGCACACAAAGCGGCCGTAATTGGGGAATTTCTTAAAGCACGACGGTATGAACTATGGGAACATCCACCTTATTCGCCGGATTTAAATTCGTGAGATTTCAGCTGCTTTGGTCCTCTTAAACGTCAGCTCAAGGGTACTCGTTACGCTAACTGGGATCAGCTTCAGGAAGCTCTTGAAGCTGCCATAAGGGAAGGTTCTGGAAGGGGCTTGTTTCACGGTGTGCAGAAGCTTCCAGAGCGATGGAATGCTGTAATTAATAACAACGTTGCCTATTTATAATAATAATAAAATATCAGTTCTAAATTGGTTTTCTTTTCATTTATATAATATTTTTCTCAAGTGTCATTTTGAACGGGACAACGTAATATTTGGATTTTCTATATAAGCGTGTTTTTTAGTTAATGGACCGCGCGAATTACAGAGCGCGCCACTGTACATACAGTGTATTGGTGAATGACGTCACGTCAGAAGATAGATTTTGGGAACAAAATTCAATGATGATTTTGATTTATGTTTTGTTTCGTTAATAAAACTATAACTGAGCGATGGCCGTACGTCGAAGATATTTGAGAAAAAACTTTTAGTAAGGGGTTATCACTTACTAACGCAATAGATCCCATTCCATTTATTTCTAGAAATTTTATGTTTGTCTGAAAAAAGTAGCTCCGTTCCGGAGCTCGAGTCCGGGACTCGGAGCTCATTTTTCTCAACTTTAACTTAGAGATTGTACGTAGGGACCGTCGATGTGATGCGTGTACCAACCATAACAATATTCCACATAATTTAAATTGATTCAATTGAAATAAAAAAATTACATGATGCATAACACTTTATTTTGACACAGAAAAGTGAACAGATAGAACGTATATCTACTAACAGGATATTACAAATATTTAAGCATGTTATATGGCTTAGACATATCAGGTATTACGTAATCAATTTATGAAATAAGATATTATTATATTTTTTTAATTCAATACGAAGATCAAGAGACACAATATTGATCAAAATTGTTATTACAGAGGGTCCTTTCGAAATAATAATGAATATGTAATAATTATGATTATAATAAAGTACATAAAGGTTAAATTCATTATTTGTTATTATGATCATACTATTCAACATCTAATAGAAATATAAATCCTATCTAAAAGTTTAATGTACGCAAAAAAGCTGCAAAAAACGACAAATTTTACATCATACAATGTGTACAATCAAGTATAGTGATACTTCATTAAATAAACAAATATTTTCATATGCAAAAAAAATTATACAATAAAGCTTAAAATCGGGTAAGGTTACACAGTTATAAAAAGTATAACAATTAATAAAATAATAATGAGTACCACATTTTTTCATAAAATTAAAGCTTTGATTAAGAAAATCAATCAATTATTAAATAAGCGTACATTATAAAAAAAACTTGACACAAATGGTAGCAGAAACATACTGAGGCACAAAAAAAATGACAAAGATAAGACTACTGACTAGTAAATAAAAAACACAATTTATATTCAATTACAGAGTTACACAAACACTTACAATTAACCTGCTTACACATTTACAAGCAACACCATTTTCAAAGTCCTCAAGTCAACGCCACACAAGTCTTTTTATGTTTTTCCATACTCGTTTACTTAACCTCAGACCGTAGATAGAGAATACTAAAGACTACCAACAATTGATGTGGCTACACTAGATTCAAACAGTTAAGTCAAAACTTTCTTCATTCCAAGCTTGTATGAGTCATGATTATTATATTATAGTATAGGTGTACCAGAATCTTATGGCATTTTTGACAAGCAGAAAAATGGGTTTTTAATAAGGCAATGAAATTTTTTAAAACTAACAATTGTGAAGTCAGAAAAAGAGTGGTATGGAATTTTTTTCTTTTCCTAAAATGATGATTATTTACAATTTAATACCGAAAACACAGTCACTCTTATAATTAATTATTTATATAAAAAATATGTGCATAATTTAACACTGTCTTTTATATAATATTTTCATCTGAAATTAATCAGACATAATTATAATGTTACGTATTATGAAGCTAACACTGATAAAATTATCAACGATCAACAAGGTTTATTTCAATTTCCCCAACGCTGGGGAGTGTTGTGTCTCCAATTTTAATTACCCCATTTTGCTATCAGATTCTGGTACATCTATAGCTCTCTTTTGTGTGTGAGTGAGAATGTTACAATTAGTCTATAGTATAATCTGTCTACGCCTCAGAAGGTACTTTTAAAAGTCTACCTACGCTACGATAAAACTAAACTAAATGCCGCTAGGTATACACAGTCAAAGGAAAATTCAAATAAAACTATGAATTCTGTGCCGGCTACGATTGCGTATTATGGAAATAACCGTTAATTTCTGACCATGCCGACGATACCGTACTCCAAATATTACGAATCCATGACTAATATAAATACATAGTTTATTTAAACCACCATCCATTCGCCTAGGCGACAACAACACACGTTTCTGGTCCCTATAAAAAGTCCATTCCAAGATATAATGTGAATATAGTACCTACAACATAAACAATATTACAAATAATGTTATTATTGAGCCTCTACAGTTTCAGGAGAAAATAATGTACTATATGTACAACTATAAGTCACGATACAAGACATTTTACAAACATTATTTTCATTTAGTTTATGAACTAAATGAATCATGATAAAATTTTATTAGCAAAACTCAGATACCGAAAAGACCAGTTATCATACAATTTGGGAGTTTTATTTACTTCTGTTAATTCTATTTCTGCTATTTTACTACATAGCAATGTAGCACTTCATTTATGACATTAATATGTGAACAAGTGATATTAAATATAATTCAATTATATATCATCAACATCAGAAGGACACTGTTTGCAGAAAAATGTGGATTGCTATTGCGATCAAGCCACAAAAATTTTAATAAAAAAATTTGCAAATAAAGACAACTATTGCAAACTGGGTTCAATATTAGTGCAATAAAAATGGTCAAGTGGTGGTTTAAGGTATATACACTAAACTAGAATCAAGCTGGGTACCAATAATAATTTTGAGTGAATGAGTTAAAATAAGATTAAAGTTATCAGAGTTTATATATAGATATATCTGTTATTTTTCTTCTAAACCATTTGATTACTACTTACGATGTAGATAACTTAACTATTTTAATCCATTATATTTAACCTTGCTTTTGCAAACCCTTTTTTTTTGACAGTCAAAAACAAAATCCTGCGTTGATTCTAAATTATCACAAATGGCAATATTCATACAAAGAAATCTATAATAAAATCAACTACAATTGTCCTACAAATTGGCTAATCAGAAGCTGTGCTACCGAGTGATAATGTTTTACTAAAGAATTAATACAAGTAGTTTTTCCTCGGGAAAATCGCATGGGGTTCCTTGTAGTTGGGGTCCGGCTGGTTGCGGTACCGGCGTGCTAGCCACACAGCGAACAACTAAAACACAATATTATTATTAGTATACACGAAGGATTTGTAAAATAAATAAAGTAGCCATTGAGTGCTTTACAAATAAAATTTGTAAAATTCATAACGTGAAAGTGTTACTTGCTAGTGGCATTATAAATATCGCTCACCTAGTAATATAATGGCACATCTCGGCTGTCCCATTTCAAAACATAGCAAGTATATTTGACCAAATTTTACAGGAGAGCAAAAAAACATGTTTTAAGGTAGCCTTTCTAAACTATACAATATCTGTTGAGAAATTGTTGTTTAGAGAAAAGAAGTAGTCCGGAAATCTTAAACTGATATATAGATTACTTGTTAAGATTTAAAGTACAAGTTTTATAAGCTAAACTTATTTTGAAAATAAAAGTCTAAGAAAAACTATACCCTCAAAACAATTTCAAAACCTAGTATCATCTTTGGCACTTCATCGCTTTTATCTTTGAGTCTCTTAATTTCTTCCTCGTAATAAGAACAATCCGCACATTTATCGGATTTTGGCATATTAAATGAGATATTTAATTTTTTTATTGTTTGCCTGTAGGTAAATCTCGATACCGCAACGGAAAGGATGAATCCATTTTAGACCAGTGCCGATAATTTTTGAAACAAAAAAAATAATAGTAGGATGAAACCCATTGCAAAAGGAAGAGAATATAACAAAAATGAAAGGAAAAATAATTTACGGGCGATTTGAGGTGGGGGAAGGGGGGGGGGTTTAAGGGTAAAAAACGGTTTATCTCAATTTCCAGAAAACAACTACAAATCCTATTGAAAAAAGTTAAATGTCAAAATTGTAGGTAATAAAAAGATCCAAAACTTTTGTGTATACACTTTTCTACATAACCTCAAAATTTATGTGAAAAATTCAAATAATCTTTTTGGTTTGTTATTTTTATCGTTCACAAAAATATTTCTTTTCTCACAAAATTTGGTGAAAACTTACCTTTGTATGTCCCAAACATACTTTATTTTTTTTATTTTAAATATTTATTTTTTCACCTTCTTTTGACTTTATTCGTTGAAATCTCTAATTTTTGATGATATATAAAAAAAATAATATGCCCCCACTTCCCGACCTCAGATCGCCCGTAAATTATTTTTCCTTTCATTTTTGTTACATTCTCTTCCTTTTGCAATGGGTTTCATCCTACTATTATTTTTTTTCACTTTTTACCGTTTTTAAAGGCACTGGTCTATTTAAAATCTGCTTTGTGTCATGAGCAGGAAGGGCGTGGGGGGCGACGAAACCCCAAAATGCACGTGGGGAGAAACAACGAACAAAAACTTAGTAACTCGCTATTTTAATGCCTTACAAAAACCAAGAAATATTGTATTTATACATTTGTCCACTTAAAAACCTAGTATATATCTTTGACCATTTCAAAAATCCAGTAAGTGCTTACACATACTAAAGTTTTGAAATGGTCGTGTGACTTACTAGGTTTGGAAGTGGTTCAAACTGTGCTTTTGATGCACTTACTAGGTCTAGGGTATCAGCATAACTTTTGATTTAAGTGCATTTTGACGTAGGTGTTTTTTGCATAATGTAGAGACTTAGTAGAAAATATATTTTAGCTAAAAAAACAAATTTATTGTTTTTGTTGACTTACTAGTTTTTGAAATGGGACAGCCGATCTGCAAAAAATGCGAAATTGAGTTTATATGGTATACGTGTTTAAAAGTGCCTAATAGTGGTAAATATGAATCTATTAGTGTCTATACTAGTAACCAAACCCATAATATAATCTGTAAAAAACGTAAACAGAACCCATAAATTAATTTTAAACATTTTTATAAAATTTTTGATTCGTTTCTGTAAAATATGACAAACGTAGATGTGCCGTTGTATTACTGGGTGAGCGATATTATTAGTGAATGTGTCACGTGCACCACACTGCATACTAATAGTGGGTTATTCCCATTTGTCCCCACCTCGTTTGTCACCACTGGTGACAAATGGGATTTTTTTTCCCATTTGTCCCCACTGGTGACAAATGGGAATAAAATCCTTCCCATTTGTCCTCACTGGTGACAAATGGGAATAAAATCCTTCCCATTTGTCCCCACTGGTGACAAATGGGAACAAAATCCTTCCCATTTGTCCCACTACATAGACCACTAATAAATTGATACGCCCTCAGTAGTGGCGATGCTAGAGCTGAATATATAGTAATGCTAATGTTTTTTTCGCGAATTATGATAAACAGATGATATATTGATTATTTAATGCAATTTTAACTTGGAAAACATATATTTTTAACCGACTACAAAAAAGGAGGAGGTTATCAATGTCGCGTATGTTTTTTTTTATTTGTATGTTCACCGATTACTCTAAGATGGTACGACCAATTTGGACATTGTCATCCTAAAATAAAGATTTTTTTTAAAGTGAAACTTTTATTACATCGTCTCAAACTTTTTGGTATGTGTGTCGCATGTCGCGTGACGGTCGGTTCTTAACTTATCGGTTCTCAGTAACGAAAGTACTTAGGATGACCTAGCTTTCAACATTTATCTGATTGAGTACGGGTGCTACTACATGATACATTCTGAAGGTCTGATGATGACCAGGTACATACTTATCGGTTCTCAGTAACGGAAGTACTTAGGATGACCTAGCTTTCAACATATCTGATTGAGTACGGGTGCTACTACATGATACATGCTGAAGGTCTGATGATGACCAGGTATACCACTTATGTTGCTATTTCTTGCTTTTGATAAACAACGACACAGCTAGTCAGTCCGAAAAACTGATCAACGAGGATGATGCCATTTTAATACCCTAAATCGAATATTTATCCAAATTTTTTTAGTTATATGTCTACAATACGAAAAAATGTTTTACTTATACCGTGGTTTCATAAAACCACACAATCTTTTTTTATCAAATATTAGTGCCTTGAAGTCTATAAGCAATGAAACAAACAAACTTTTTTTCGTATTGTAGACATTTAACTAAAAAATTTTGGATAAATATTCGATTTAGGGTATTAAAATGGCATCATCCTCGTTGATCAGTTTTTCGGACTGACTAGCTGTGTCGTTGTTTATCAAAAGCAAGAAATAGCAACATAAGTATATACCTGGTCATCATCAGACCTTCAGCATGTATCATGTAGTAGCACCCGTACTCAATCAGATATGTTGAAAGCTAGGTCATCCTAAGTACTTCCGTTACTGAGAACCGATAAGTATGTACCTGGTCATCATCAGACCTTCAGAATGTATCATGTAGTAGCACCCGTACTCAATCAGATAAATGTTGAAAGCTAGGTCATCCTAAGTACTTTCGTTACTGAGAACCGATAAGTTAAGAACCGACCGTCACGCGACATGCGACACACATACCAAAAAGTTTGAGACGATGTAATAAAAGTTTCACTTTAAAAAAAATCTTTATTTTAGGATGACAATGTCCAAATTGGTCGTACCATCTTAGAGTAATCGGTGAACATACAAATAAAAAAAACATACGCGACATTGATAACCTCCTCCTTTTTTGTAGTCGGTTAAAAATATATGTTTTCCAAGTTAAAATTGCATTAAATAATCAATATATCATCTGTTTATCATAATTCGCGAAAAAAACATTAGCATTACTATTATTCAGCTCTAGCATCGCCACTACTGAGGGCGTATCAATTTATTAGTGGTCTATGTAGTGGGACAAATGGGAAGGATTTTGTTCCCATTTGTCACCAGTGGGGACAAATGGGAAGGATTTTATTCCCATTTGTCACCAGTGGGGACAAATGGGAAAAAAATTCCCATTTGTCACCAGTGGTGACAAACGAGGTGGGGACAAATGGGAATAACCCCTAATAGTGTTGTCACATGCAAATAATGCTCATTATAAAAAAGTAAGTTCTACTTGATGTGTAAGCGCAATTAATAATATAACACAGCATTACGCAGATCAACAAATATGTATACAGAGATTGAATCATGTTATTTGGATTGTTTTAGTAGTAGGTTTATGATTAACAACAGAACCCAAAATATTTGTACAAGAATTTTAACACATAATTGAAAAGTAATCTTTGACTTTTAGTACTTTTAGTGCAATATTACAACAAGACGATATTAAATAAATATTATAAATACTAAGTACTTGTTCACCCTCACATGTTGCTCTTAATCAAACTCTATAATAAACAAGTTATTCTAGTCTACAAAACTTTATGCAATATCGTGGTTACGACCACTCGTTTGAAACTCCTGCTTTTTATAAATACTACCCAAAGACATTTTACCCTCTTTTGACGTGACAACGTCTATTAAAACGATGAACATCGTACGTATCTTTCTTCCTTCACATTGTTACTTGTAAATAATCTGTTCATCGAAGTAATAAACATATTTGAATTAATTAGTGCAAATAAAAGTTAATGTATGAATCAAAATGTAGATTTCATTTCACTCCTTTTCCTATACAAAATAATGGTAATTTAATTAAAATGATTCAATTTTATCTATAAAAGTATGCAATCATTTCATCAATGTTTTGTCATGACGTTGTCACGTTAAACTACCGTCCGTAAACCGACTTTACAGACAACCATTTTTTTATAGATACAATACTCATTGATACTATCAGTCCGTGGGACTTCTCACAGAGTATATTGCATCAAATACAAAAAACTCAATGAAAACTGAATTAAACCTTTAATTAACGATTTAAACGTAATTATTTAAGGATTTTTGTGACAGAGTACAGAGAACTCGAGGGAGAAAAATCTCGATCTCTCTTACGTTTGTTTTGTTTTATCGCATTTTGCATTATCATTGCGTAAAACAGAATGACTATCATTCAGAGATAACCAATATTATTCTTACAAATAATTAAGCCTTATCTTATGACTGCAGAATTGAAGAATTTTATTACTAGCAAAGCATCTGTTTCCGGTTCACATAACATACAATTGATTCAATTGAACCAATGCTTGCCACATATTATTAACACTATAACCCTGTCTTACGTAGTTTTTAAAGAGAGAAAGAGATATAATTTTTTATATTTGACGCTATTGTTTGGTTGTATGAAGAACATTTGTGTGAAATTTAGCGACGAGCCTATCCTCCCTTTAGAAATCATTGGTAAGAAGTAGTATTTCGAAATAGATCTGCTAATGATGACCATAACTATGCGACACTGCGTCTCGGAGGCCACACTACTAACGCTGTTTTATTTCAAGCTCAGAAATAGTAAAACTGCATCCGCAAATGGTTCTGAGTGCTACTGCCTATAAAATAGTAACGCACTGTCTGTTTCATGTCGCGTAATGACGTTGAGTAAATCTTAATAACCTTAATCTGCGATTGAAATATTGACGGTGGAATACACGGATAAATATGACTAATGGGTAATGCCTATTATAATGTTAGTAAGCACAAAATAAGCCATGCGTATGCTTTACATAACTATGATAAGAGAAATAAGTACGGCGGAATTGTGTAGAACTTGCAAAAGCGACATTCTAAGCCCGAAACCAATGCACCTTAAGTTAATTATCCGATTATTGAGACCATTCACAGAAATGCACTTGGGTTAGCCCGCGGATCCTTCTGATTACGATAGCGTACTGTCAACCACACACCCAGAAACTGGAAAGTAATCGCCGAGTAATTGTTAGTCACAACATGTGTCATTATCATTATTATGTCAATGTAAATGTTGATTTGGATATCCGTTAAATACATTTTTGCCAATGAACAGTTTTGATGTTTGACCTTATCGGACTTTATAGCTTGTTTTTGCAAGACAGTGTTTGCAATTTATTAAAAAAATTTAGGGCTAAAGTTCAAAGAAATTAATATCAAAGAATGAACATATTAAGCAACTTGTAGTCAAGTGCTAAGAGAAATCTACGAAAATAAATGGAATGAAGTCTATTTCCAATTAAAGAAAAAAATAATTGAACAAATATCCAAATCAACTCAGTATTATTCAGTTAGATACACTCAGTTCAATAAGTAGGTGCTAGTAGATAAATATAAGAAGTTAGCATAACACAATGTGTGACACAGGTAACATAAAATAAAGCAATTTATCATTTTAAGTATTACTCTCTAAACTCTGCTATAATCCTTAAAAAGTTTAATCTTTAAAAATATTTCTTCTTATTGTGTGCTAACACTAACAACAAATCAAGGTACATTTCAAATGAAATAGTTATCAGCGGCTATTTGTGCCGAATGTTCTATTGTTAGATTAAATTAATCAATATCTCTTAATCAGATTTTCTGAAATTTATTGACATGGAATACTGAATACGGTAAGTGGAAAAATACTTCATTCATGAGACTGAAAATATCAAATAGATCTGTGAATCATATTAAGAAATAGAGAGCAACCCCAATGTTCACTTACCTAACTGACTAACATAAGACCTAAAACCTAGGCAAAACTATAATATTGTATTCCGTGTGTAAGCTCTTAGTTGTTTATAATACCCCTGATTGGAATTCTTAAAACATGTATACTGAATTACGTTTATTGTATTGTGAAGACAAACAAATTCTAGAACAAACTAGCTGTACTAAATAAAACATTACAATTGTAATTCTAGACATAAACATAGCATCTGCTGATAATTTTGACACAATCTTCCTTATCTTTAGTGATAAAGAGAGGTTAAGAACGCAATATATGTTATTTACACTACTTAGATAAGATAATATATTTTTATACCTCGGTGAAGCTGAAGAAGAGTCCGATTCCACCACAGAGTTTAAATGCATGATCGATGGTTTCCCTGAGCTGATCCATACATGGCTGACATTGGCAGCTAGGTGAATCAAAATCTTTGCAGCAAATTTTCTATAAAATATTGAAATGTATTATGTATAATGACAGTACAAATAATATGTAGATTTGATTAAATTTTGTGAACGAAATTTAGCTGTATATATTTAAAAATCTCCATTACATCATTATAGATTAAAGAAACTAGAACACTGAAAAAGACATTGTGAAGTTTGACCTTTGAATTTTAAGTGAGAGAAGGCCCCTTGCATAAATAAATATGATAGTAAATGACCCACTTGGTTGTTTGGCCAAATCGGTTGTCAATTGACCCTTCCTTCTGAACAAAGGAACCAATTTTATATGTAATAGATAAAGACAATACAACATAATACTTGAATGGATCATGAATGAACTTTAATTCAAAATCTATTTATTTATTTATTTATTTATTTCTTTATGTACCATACAAAAAGTACAGAAACAAAGGCGGACTTAATGCTCAAAGCATTCTCTGCCAGTCAACCTTCGGACAGTAATAAAACAACGATGGCGGTGTATTTGATAAAGAATAAAAAAAAAAAATTAAAGAAATTAACAAGTGCAATACATAATCATCATATCTATCTGTATGGACTATGAGTATTTTAATATTGGTTTGATTCATGATTATAAAGTGCCACTTATTACTGATTATAGACACTTACATTAACCAAATCGCAAGAGGGGTGGTCAGCGGTGCCATTTTGTGGTACATTTTGGAAACCACAACATTGAAACCTTTGCTGCACCTGTTCCCTAACATCCATGTCCACTTGATTCCAACCCTGAAAAAGATATTGTACTAATTATTAACTATTATAATGTTTTCGTATATTATGATTGTTTTGTATAAAATATTTTTACCTAGTACATTTTACAGGTTCTCAAAGTATACAACTGTTACTTTTGAGTTTCCATTTTTTTTACGTTACCCTTATTAATTAAAGGAGAATGCCCATTCGGTATGGAGAAATGTACTGACAACATTTTTGTGTCTTGATAAAAATACCTTTATTTGATTATGTTATCTTAATAAACTACACATACTAACTATAGTCAATGTTAATAGTAGGAAATAAGAGATTTTAAACTAAATTAATTTGTATTTAGGTTATAGTAAACTCACAGTAATATGGACTCTATGCAGGCGTATTAAAGTCGATTAAGAATGTAATGTCGATCTTTTAAGTTTCAAATTCATTTGACAGTCCCCAATCACCATGTATGTAGTTTGTAATGTATTATAATCACAGAACTCTATTACTCCTGGCTGATTACAATAATTTTCTAATTCATTTGACAGTCCCCTTACGTCATCTAGTTTGTTGTCATGGATATAATAAACTATAACTGTTATATCATAATTATAATCGAATCAATGCAACCTATTGGCCCGAAGGATCTTAAAAGATTCCTGATTGGCCCTTATCCAAACATAAATGGCCCAATGGTTTTCTTTTGTAAAGCGGAAGTAAAGTTACTTGTTAATTTCAGAAAATTATTCCCAAAAAGGATTTTTCAGGAAATAGGGTAAATTACTTGAAATATTTTAATTAAATTTTTTATCCAAAAATCATTGTGACACAATTATTTTTTTAAGAGTACTGGCTATGGGCATTCTCCTTTCAGGCAAATATGCTATTGAAAAAAGTTTTAGTTTTTTTTTTGTTTTTTTCTTAAATACCTTACACCCTCCTACTGGGGTAGCAGTATGTAATGGCCATAAAGGAACATTATTTCCCACTTTGTAAAGACAGTCCTAGTCAATTAGGTCATTGAATCAGCATAGCATAATAAAATAATGCATAACAGGACTAAACAAATAGGACTTGCAATTGCAATTGGTGTCTACTATTGCATTTGGTACTTACTATTTGTCAACTAAATCTTTAATATGAATTGTCTTTAACTGATTAAGATAATCTAATTGTAACAACTGGATCTTGATATTGATAACATCATTTTATCATATTTGTTCACCTAACTTTTATTATTCCTCTTTATTTTAATGAATTGACTTATTGTAGTGTTTAGATATCCGATTTGCTGGAGTCCAAAAGTATATTTTCATAGTCCATCAACTTATCACATACCGAGGATATATATATAACATAAACCTTCCATTAATAATCTCAGGATAGATAGCACCTTATGATACTATTGCATGCAAAAAGGTGGAAAAAGCCTTCAAGAAACACATTCATTCTTTTCTCATCGGCCAATAATATAGCCCTGTCATGTTGCATTATAGATGAATACTCTAGTTTCATAGAATAGTAAATATGGATAAAGGAGATATAATATTATCACCTTCACCATGATCATCTATATCTATACTAATAATAAAGAGGAAAGATTTGATTGTTTGCATTGAATAGGCTCCGAAACTACCGAACCGATTTGAAAAATTCTTACACTGTTGGAAAGCTACACTATCCCCGAGTACCATAGGCTATATTATATTTTCAAAAAATTAGGGATCCTTAATAAAACTCCAATAATGTAACCCAAGGTGTAAAAAATAAAGAAAACCGAAGCAAAGCGAGGGCGGTTACTCGTCACAAATAAGCAGGAAACATACCTGTTGAGCCAACATTTTCTGCTGGTTGGAGTTGACAGCGAGGCAGGCACACGCCACCGAGAACTGCACCAGGAACAACATGAAGAGGATCACCATGTACTGGGTACCAGTTAAGGCATTCATTGTTGAATACACATAGCTAACAATTCCAAAATAAATTGGGAGAAAGTTGCGGTATAGTTACTTTCTAAAATAAATAAAGATAAATATTATACTCTGTCAGAGAAATTTCATTTAGGTTACTGAATTTAATAGAAGGTTGAATTTGTGTTATTTTGATTGTAAATATCTAAATTATTGGAATCATAATTAGTAAACATTTCGAAACAAGTAAGTTTTCTTTGAAAAAGGATACAAAAAACAGCATAACTTGATGATGTTTTACAGCTCCAGCCAGGCCTAGCAACGATATTAATATGAGGAAGACTCCACATGCTAGAATACCTCCGACTATAGGGAGGTTGGTAACTAACGATGACGCCTGTCCATATACTGCAACTGATATTAGTATAGACGCCACCACCTGCAATAAATAGAAAACATAAATTCATAAAAAAGAATGTCGACTTACAAAATACACGAAACCATATTGTAAATTTTTTTACCACATATAAGATGTTTAATGCTATCAGTGCATTTTTAGAGCAAGTAAAACCCCCACACATATTGATTTTCTTATAGTGCAATGATAAAGAAACGAATTGCGAATGTATTACGAACTCAAAGTAAAAGTCTGTATTGTAGGGATAAAATTTAACGCATTTCAATTATATCACTGTCGCAAATTAATCAAACACCACTTTATACTATTAAACATTATATTATTCCCACGTAGTTATATTAAAATTTTTGCTTCTGCCCGTATTATTATTTTTTACGCTAAATAAAATATTCAGCAATATCAAATCACACATCAAATTATTTTTACTGATACTGAATGATCAATGAAGTAAATGAATTTGAAGTCATTGAAGTGACACTGTGACAACTCAAATAAACGAATGTTGCCATGGCAAAGGCATTGCTGTTGTTGTCGACATTATGAAAATATTTTTAATCGATATTTTGTGTGACTGAAAATCAAATTGACTCTATCATAATGCATTTTTCTTAGTAAAATGTAACTCAATTTTGTTTAATTAAAAACAACTTATCTTTATTGATTTTAGCTGGCATTGAATCATTAAACGGAAGGTATTTAAATTAGATAAGAAATGCAAACACATAAATAAAACACTGTTTTAACAACTTAAATAAAGGTTTTCCATTGCACACCTAATCAAAACCTTTTTTCAACGCTCACTTTCTCGATGAATCAAGTATCGACATTGAAATATAGACACTTACCCTCACCATTAATTTTCTGCAATAGATAGCAACACTCTTTTTTATGCTTTTTTGTCATTGATAAAATCATAATATATAATTTATTTTAATAGACAGTATATAGAAGACTTTTAAACGTCACAGATAATATACTACTATACTTATACCATGGATATATTACTCTTTCTGGATTACAGACTTCGAACAGATACCTGAAGATTGATGACGTCATAAGGAAATGACCATTCGACCTAGTAAGATTTTATCGGTGCTTACCATAGAGTCCGTAGATATTATAACTGCTGGACTCTGGACTGGACCCTTAAGGTCGTAGCTCATCTACACGACACCGCTCCCACCCAACCAAAGTATGAGAATTCAAGTCGCTTAGATAGGCTACGACCTTTACGCTTCGAAAAGGTATCTGAAGACTGATCACGTGACATTGATGTGTTGAGTCCGTTGACCGTTCATGTCTCATCAATAAACACATAATAAACATTATTAAACTTCATTATATATATTTTACTCAAAGCTTCGTACAGTATATTACAGTTAAAACCACATCCAAATTGGCTTAGCCATTTCTGATCTCAGCGGAATCAAACACGCTATACAAACAAACGCAGCCAATACACAAGTACAATAAACAATATTTTCTTTCTCTATAAATCTTGATCATCATCATGAAAATCGTATTAGGGAATCTACAAATAGGTTTTTATTACAACTACTAACCTTTGCTTCACTTCAGGAAACCTGTATGTACCTATTAGGTAATTCTGTTTACAGATCACCTATCAAAATAAAAAAATCTAATCAGTATCAGGACTTTTATTTGTTTTATTCATATTATAAACAAGCTATACAACAAAAGCTTAGATATTATGTAACAGGTTCAAGCTACTTTTATTTACAATATTAACACACTAGGACTAGTAAACCACTACATTCTTATAGGACATTAAAACAAGCAAAATTACGCATATTCTTGTGCTTCCATATTTTCTAAAACTTCTCCTTTTCCAAGTTCTTTCATCATGCTTTCAAAAAATTGTTTTCGGTGTACTAATGCCATTCGAGGTTGCCTAATACCATAATTTTCATTTCCCATGGCAGAGTACTTCCTCTTCCCTTCATCACCCATTAACTCTCTTAGAGCTTGATTCCTTTGTAAAAGTTTTTTATAAAATACAACACCACTTTCAACATACTCTGGCCCTAATTCACACAATTTTCTATCAACATGAGCTTCGTAGCTAGTTTCAGTCATATCTTTCATCAAAAAATAAATACCCAAACTGAACATTCCAACAATACCATAGAGTGTGGCTCTCATAGGTGGAGGAGCTGCATATAAATTAAGCCTCTTATTTAAATAATGAGACAAATTGTAGGCAAAAAACATACAGAAAAATGGATAAGCAGACTCATACATAATTTTGTTATTTTGTGTCATTAATATTTCTCTGCAAATTGCAAATTCTTGAACTTTTTCAGGTAACAAAAGTGCTTCTCCTAGTTTTCTTCCAACATCAGATTTCAAGTCGACAGTCTTCTGATTCACCTATAAAATTATAATATCTTGAATAAAATCTTTGTGAGATAAGCGTTAAATTGTACATCTTATTTGAGCTATTATTTAAAGGTGCAATGTAATCAACACTATATTAAAATTTACTGGGTGACTCTCTTTATTTGAAATATGTACAAGTATATATATATATATGTGTCACATTAATCAAATGTTTCTTAAAAATATAAACCATTTACTACTGAAATGAGAAATTTTGAGAAATGAGCAGAAAAGATGTCACAACCACCCATAAACATGACTTCAAAGGCATTACTGACATAAAGGTATCAAGAAAGCATCTCTGCCCTTGTTGGCTCTTGTTATTTGTGTAAGCCTTTCTACGTGAAAAAAAATATTATAAATATTATAACCTGTACATTATCCTTTTCTATGTCTTCGAGTGATTTATATGAAAAATTAACAGGTATCCCAATAATAACACCAAATTTGGAACTTGTGCTTCCTGAAACCAAATATGTTAGAAGTTAATTCATTCACATTGTTCATATTTCTTTGAATTTTATATTCATTTTAATAGCTGTAGTAAAAAATACTGTCACCAATACTTGGGAAATTATAATTGACACATTCACATATCTAAATTTCAAAAATTGTAATTAATGTATTAAAAAACTGTAACAGAACTATACTATTGCTGTTTGTATCTCCTCTCCAAAGTTTATAAGTAAATCATGAAATACGTTATTATTTTTTCCTTATTAAATGCACTGATGATTTAAAATACCTATATTTGCACATTTCAGCATTTATTATTATTAATATAATAGTAACTTGGCGACTGAGCTGTGCTCGGGTAAAAGTAGAGAAAACAATCATAATTTCCCCGATATCAGACTAAACTAAGCTAATGTTTCATTACCGTAAACCCTTTAAGTGCTTTAACGTATGGTATAGTCATTCAATAGAAAAGAAGTTGCTTACCAGCATGAAATAAATCAAAACCATATACACTGAATGGATGAATAAGTTTTCTATGAACATCAGGTAAATTTAGAATAAGTTGCTTACCAGCATGAAATAAATCAAAACCATATACACTGAATGGATGAATAAGTTTTCTATGAACATCAGGTAAATTTAGAATATCCAGACATTTTTTGCAACGTTCTTGTAACTCTTTGGATAGTTCAACTGGCTTGGATTCTCTGTAAGATTAAATAATAATTTGTGATAATTTATTACAAATTTAATTTATGGAATACATAAAATACTATAACTAAATTACATATTGCAAAATACTCACTTGTAATATTGGACAAAATCTTTATATTTGTTGATTAAAAATGTATTAGGCACATATCTTGCAACGCTCAAACCGATACCGGCCGTAGTAACCACAGCAAAAGAAAATTGACGTCCTTGGTGGGAGAGAAACCAACTGATAGGTTTCTTTGCTGCCATTATAATTTTATTAATGAAAGTATAATTTATGAAATGACCACTGGTTAAATTACTGAATTTATTGGACAATTTAAAAAGTTTGTTGTATTTATAGGTTATGTTATATGTTAGTTCAAACCAATGACAAAATAAAAGTCATTGGTTCAAACATCAATGAATTGACAGTTGACTGAACGGTTCAGTCTGTGCATTCAGACTGAACATGGATGTATTACTCTAACTGGATAAGTAACTTTGTAGAGGTACCTGAAGATCGAAGACGTCATATCAAAAGGACCATTTTTGTATTGTGCCCATGTTAGGGAACATACCAAAACCACGTAACACATTTTTTCCAACTTTTTACCCCCCCTCCCCCCCCCTTCGTAACCATCCGTAGTATATGAGAAGACCCCCACCCCCTCCCCCCTAGTTTTCACGTGGTAATTGATAAATACGGTTTTCAATACTTTTTTGCAAAAACAGAGTTAAAAATAATAATTTTGCTTATATTTGACGACTTTGTGGCGCAATGGTTGCTAAAATATTGACTACGTGACAAAAACCTAAACCCCCCCCCTCCCCTCTGTGACCAATCGTGGTGTTTTGAAGATCCCCCTCCCCCTAAATGAGGCACGTGGTTTTGGTATGTTCCCTTATCTATAGTCCCAGGATAAATCATTTGATTGTATTTTTTATAACGATATAAAAACATTTAAGATTACTAACAAATATTAAATTATAATAAAGATGTACCGTAATTGTGTACCATAATTTTCAATTTACTCTTAATTCAATAAATTAAATTCGGCAGTTTTGAAGAATTTCTAATAAAATGTATTATTTCAATATTATAATTATTCTTACTACCAAAAAAATTACCAATAGAATACATTTTGAAGAACCATACCAAAATAGGACACAATTTTTCTAATTGTGGCCACCCTACAATTGTGAAGGCCAACCTCAATCCGGCCTATGGTAGGTCGAATAGTTCTTCGTATCGATCTTCAGATACCTCTACAAAGTGATCCAGATAGAGTAATATATCCATGGAGTAATATATCCATGTTTTACTTCAATTTCAATGTCATGGTTCAATGTACACTGGAATTTGACAGCTGAGTGCTGACAGTGACAGCACTGATAGCGGATGATATTGTTTGTTGTTACTTGCAAATTGCAGCCTGCAGGCTTGGCAGCAGATTTCAGAATTTCAGGATTTTCAGGAGTGTAAACAAGTATTTAGCAAAGAAGCCCATGTACTTCATTATTTTAAAATGACGCAAGTTTTATTTGAACTTAACAAGTTACAATTAAACAGTCTTAGTGATGAATGGGTTGACGCGATATACGATGCTGAGTTTCTTGTGTATAGCGATATGCCGCCTGATTATGAAAGTGTATTGGAGTCTCTCGAAATACCTGTGTTTTTCCGAAGAACCATTGATGCTATTGATAATTGGCTATACCATGACGATTCAGAAGAAGAAAAGTCTTGGTCATTCCTTTCCCACCAAATACAACATCGTAAACTGTTAGCGCTCCTAGCATATTATATAGATTTTGGAACGAAATCTCTTGTTACTAAGGAACATAGAAATAATGCGCTGTTGTCTTCACAATTATATTATAAATTGCTTGCTGTCTCAGGATATAAAGCTTACAATGTTTATCACTCGCAACTTTTTGCCCTATCACTCACATGCCTCAATTTTCCCAAATTGCTGTGTGAGAACGAAGGCAATTACTTCAGCACCAAAGAACTAACACATGAAGTAAATGATTTGATAAAATCTCTTAAGAGATTTGTTAGAGACCTAAGAAAAATAATTGAAAGTCTTCATCTTAGCCATACCGATATGAACTTTGAGGATATTTTGGCCAATTTGTTAGATATTACTGGTGGTGCTATTGTAAATAAACTGAATATTGGTAAGATCTTTAGTTTTGCATTTAAAAGCTTAGAATACCTGTAGTAAATATTTTTCTCATTTGGATTGATTTGTGATATAACAAATTGAATTTCAGATAAAATAGAGTTATCTAATGTATCAAGAGTTATATATGAAATGATTGACATAATAGTGTGTGATGCAGACCACAAGCCAAGTAAAGCAGCGTTACAGTTGCTTTTTAAATGTCTGCTTCCCAAACTAGTGGCTGCCTCAGTCGATGTTCGTAATGCAAATGTAAGTTTATTTATAAACTAAATTATCATAAGTTGTAAGGCAAATTATGTAAGACTTGGCTCCATATGTCTTTTAAAAACCATAATGTAATATTAATAATAATTTTAAAGGTTAAATTGGATTTCCAATGATCAATTCTTTAAATAATATTAAAACCTTTAGGTATACCACTGATCTTCTATATAAGTAAAGGATATTTTGAACATCTAAAATAAATATTACATTGAAATTAATACATATTGAATAAACTGAATAACTAAATTGTTTGTTTTAGAATCTAGTAAGAGCCTCATGTGTGACATATTCTGGCTTACTTCTTACCAAGTACGGCAAAGATGCTTTATGTGGATACAATGTGTTATTACAACATCTCTCCTATGATTTGGAAGGCCTGGTAAGATTATTGTTATTATTTATTTACTTATTTAAACTTTTGAACCTATAAAAAGTAAAAAGAAACAAAGGCAGACTTAGGGCTCCCACACAAAACTGCGATGCGATGCGATGCGAATTCGCATCGCAGGAACTTGCGATGCGAATTTCTGCGATACGATTTAGTGCGGCAAACCGTTTGGTAGGGCGACCATTCCTTCAAGTGTAGTCAGCCGTACTGGACGTGTTTTTAGGAAGCGTAAGATGGATCGCAAAAAGATTATTGCACTGCTGTTATTGTTAAATAGATATAAAAGAAAAAGAAGATTCTGGGTTCATCCATTTATTACGATTATGAACTCTGATGGGAACTATTTTACTTAAAAGTACTATGCGTTGAGAACTGAAGAAGATAATTTTTTTGATTATTTTAGAATGAGCATATCTTCATTTGAAGAGCTTTTGAAAGGCGCCGCGCGTCTTTCTCTAAAGCTGTCTCAGAGCGGACTAAAATGGCGTCACCAAGGATGACGTAATATCGCAGGAATGTGCGATGCGAAGCAGATCGGAAATTCTTGCGGTGCGTTCGTGCGAATTCGCAGATATTTGCGATGCGATGCGAATTCGCGGTTTTGTGTGGGAGCCCTTAATGCTAAAAGTACAATCTGCCAGTCAAATTTCGAGAATTATTATTATTGTGTCTTTATGTTGTCTCGAAAGTGCTGCTGTGGTCATGTGTGTATGTATTTGTATGCACATTAGTTTTATTTATTATAATATGTTGTACATATACTTTAGCTATTGTTGGTTCAATCACATGTTTTTAAATAAATAAGCAGTATCAATATACATCTTATTTCTATTAATATTTGTTTTCAGGAGAAGGCAGAAAATCGTAACTCCCGTGTTTCATTGGTTTTGGGTCTTATGAGCATGCTGCCTCGTAAGTCATACCGTAAATTTGTGAAGTGGCTACTCAAACTATCTACAACTGCCAAAGTATGGCATAGACAAATAGCTTTGGTAAGTGTAGTGAAAAGGATTAATTTATTTTGATTTCCTTAAGAAATATTTTTGGGGCCAAAAATTTTTATTCAGTGGGTATGATTTGTTTTATACTATATTTTTTCGGATTTACAATTGAATGATTATGTTTTATAGGAGATGCTGTCTAAGTTATTAAGCAATGGTCCAGAAGTGGGAGATATTCAACAAGTTCTACCTGGGGACCTCATGTCAACGCCTGAAGGTTTGATGTTTTAACTTTGGTATAGCTAGAAGTGAAAACCTTGCCAAATATTCAATAACTTATTACTTTAATATTCAATAACTTAATATTTCATACAGTAACGTGCATTAAGCTCGCCAATTGTACTGTAATTTATAATGTGATCAATTAAGAACAAATAAATAAATAAACATGAAAACCCCTGATTATCATTTCATTGTTATCCAACATTGATATTCATGTGTCCATTTAGGTTCAAGACAAACTCCAGTATCTTCAGATGGAATTTCTACTGAAGATGAAAGTAGTCAAGAGCCTCCAGGATTGATGGAAAATGTGAGTATGTAAAACAAATTCAAATAATATTTTCTCTATTAACCTAATTAGATTTATTATATGTATTACATTAATCAACCATATAACATGTTTTACTGCATATTGTGACAATGAAAAAGACCTAAAGCGCCCTGTAAACGCTCAAATAATTTGTCAAATTTTACGTGTTTGGCAAATTATTTGACAGTCTGAGGTCATGTTTGACATGTTTGTCAAGCAAACTACGTGTTTGGCTGTATGTTTGAAGATTTTTATTGACGGCGTACGTTTGCCAAACAAACTCGCTATTTTCGCGCGAAAAAATGTTTCATTTGATGATTTCGCATGATTGTATCTTTTTTTTCTATTAGAGGGCCAACTAACATTAACATAGCAAGTCGTTGAATGTTTTTGGAACGAAGTTGGGGGCTAGACGGAAAATTACGACACTATTTGATTTTACGAATGATGACACTTTTTTTGAAGTGATTCAGACAGTTTTACAGAGATGGCGCTGTACTACAAAACAATACTTAAATCGAAAGGAACTTCGTTCCATCCGGGTGTCCCTTGACACCTCTCATGTTTTTTTATATTATTCATTCTAAGAAAGTTACGGTAGTCATCTGGGTCTGTGCGCAATATTTCATTCAACAAATTTTCATGAGTAAATCTATCTATTAGTTTTAACCATTCTCGTGTCCAACGTCTTCTTTTCTTCTTTTTTATACATATTGCCAAAGTTAATGCAAGAAATGCTTTGTCATCGTAACTCATCTGAACGTCGGAGCGTCACTTCACGGCGAAAACTGCTTTAAAAGTGAAGTTTTGTTTGACAAACTTGTTGGTATGTGTGCGCTGATGTTTGATGAAAAAGTACAAACAAAACGTAAAGTTTGACAAATATATTTGAGCGTTTACAGGGCGCTTAAGTGAGTAAAAACTGTAGCTCCGTGCTCCTAAATCTTTTGGTCCTTCTTAAATCAAATTTGGGGCTACACTCATTGAAGTATAATGTAATGTTGAAGTATAACAGATATCTCGAACAAAATGTGTCCCGCCGGGAGGTTCTATTCTCTAAATTGAGCCTCCGTTCTCCCTTCAAAATCGAACTAATCCATTGAAGATTGAAGCCCATTGGCGCCAATTGATTGGGGCATACATTCTGTTCGCGGTGTCGGTTCTATGCGCTAGTAATAATGTAAATTGACTATGTGTGTAATTGAATTGTGTATGTAAATTTGTATGTATTGAATTTATAAAAGTATTTATCTAAATATTTCTTTTAGCACCTACCGCAACTTTTAACTATCACCCAGGGTTGACTGGTGGAGAATGCCATATTAGGCATTAAGTCCACCCATTGAAATAAAGAGAAATTGAATAAAGAGTGAAATAAATAAATAATAGTTCAATGGACCTCAGGATCTAGAGGAAGACGAAGATGGCGGTGGATTGCTCCGCGCGCGCGTCCATACGGTGTCGCACGCGGAGCTGCTGCGCGCGGTGTACGAGCGCGTGCACGACGTATCGAGCGCGCTGCGGGCGCGTGCGCTCGTCGTGCTCGCAGAGTGCGTCGACTCGCCGCACCAACCCGTCAGGGAGGCTATCGAGGTGCAACTTTCATTTCTTTGTTGGTCTAACGCCCCAACTCAGAGTCACTAAAGGTTACTTAAATTACTCCTTAGTAAATCACCATACAAATTCTGTATTAAAGAGCGATTTAAGTAACCGTTAGTGACTCTGAGTTGAGGCGTTAGTTTAATAATATTGTAGTTGTAGATCAGTTAAGTAATGAACAATTTACTTTCGGGTCTTGGTTATTTTTTGTCTCTTGTTCCATCTTGCTCTCTTGCTCCTTCTTACAACTTAGAGTGTGTTATTCAATTATGTAATCATTCTGTATGTATTTGAACAGAATTAATGTAATAGTTAATTTCAGTATAACAAGTATGCATGTCTGACATGTCTCGGTATTGAATTTCATATTGGCATAGAACCAAGATTGATTAAAAAACAATAATTATAGATCAAATTTCTGGGAATTTTAGTCATTATAACCGCAATATAACATTCATACATACGCGTGAACTCATTCCACCGCGTTGTTATAGTATTTTTATATGATGATAGGAGCTAAACGGCGCTGGGGAGGTTTCCCGTCTGATGGCAGTGAGCGCGCGCTGTGTGTGTGACGAGCGCGCCGTGGTCCGACGGGCGGCGGTCACACTGCTGCACCGACTACTGTCCACAGCCCACGCCACCAGGAGACTCAACATAGCCTCTGGAACCACCACCCCAACCACAGACACTGCATCCAAACAAGCTGAGGAGGATAAAAAGAATGAACATAAATCTGCTGATAACAAAAATGAAAATGATTCCGCCATCGCCGATATGTCTAAAACGATAGATGCTGAAGAATCAACTACAGAAAACAACAACGTGGATAAGACAGCTGATGCATCGACAAATGAACTTGAGCCTAATACTAACAATACTAATGAGCAACTTCTTGAGAGCAATAATGAAACTGATCGTCCGCTGCGCTCGAGCGACTATGCTGTAAGTAGTATCAATATGTGTAATTCCTAAAACGTTGAGTCATTTAATATGTTTTTACTTGTTATCGAAAATATGTGCTTATAAACTTACCCCCTTATTCATAAAAACCAGCAAAGTTATAGAAGGCTTCTAAAGTGTTTTGTTCCTTTCACTCTTATGACAAACGATAGAGATAAAACATTATTACAGTGCAATAGCTACAATAGGTTTATGAAGCGCTTATGAATAAGGAGGTCATAAGTCATAAGTGCTTTAATGCATCATGCTTACAATAGAATAGGTCTTAAGATAGTTACATAGTGAGCATGAACCCTGCTAGGGCGTGGCATATTAACAATTTTACAATAATCTATGTCATTATTACAATATTCTAATTATATAATTATCAATTATTTCAATATATAAATAGTAACAATTATTATTAATTTAAAAATCATACAATTTTAATACATAATTTTATACTTTATTAGGTTGAGGTTAGTGTGCTTTAAATAAAATGACTTTTCACAGTTGTTGGTTGGCCTGTGCCGCGACGCGAGCATAGTAGTTCGTGTGGGTGCGATCACCGCGCTGGGGGAGCTAGCGACGCAGTGGCCAGGCTGCGCCACGCTCGACGCCTACCTCACTGGACCCATGCATCAGCTCTCCGACCCTGAGGCTAAGGTGACCTCAAAATAACCTCCCGATTAGCCGTGATCGTGTTGTAACTGGGTCGAAATATTACACACAAATGGCCATGAAGAGATAGATAGACAACAAATGGATCAGGGTTAAATTTTAGAGGGGAGGGAAACAGTTAGACGTGTCTGTGTATCTGTATGTCTGTGGCGTCGTAGCTCCCAAACGGATGAACCAATTTTGATTTAGTTTTAAGCTATTGCATAGCTTCTATCGCGGGCCTTGAGCGTGGAGACCGAATTCCAGAAATACCCTAACGAAAAATAACCTAACACACAAAGTAATATTAGAATAGCTTAATAGAATACACTATGTAGATACAAAATTAATCACAGATGGCGCTTAACACATATAGTTTGGCTATAGAGATTCGTAAATTAAATTATTTCAAAATATTAATTAATTTTTATTTAATTCAATATTGAATGATACTACCTGATACTGAATTAACTGATACTGAATTTTTAATGATAACGTGTATGAAATAAAATTCCTGAATAACCTACATGTATTGTAAGATTATAAAAATATTTTAAACGATATTAACTTCTCATTTATTAAATAAAAGAAAAAAAATGTTTTATTATCAGTCACCACGCTCAAGTGGAACTTGAATTAATATCTAAGAAAAACTTGAATTAATATCAAAGAAAAAAAAAATACTGCATAAATAAATAATTATAATTGCATAAGTTGATAAAAAACAGCTATGCAATAGCTTTACCGCGGCAGTCTCCGAGTTCCACACGTCTTTTTTTATCTGAAAGGTGACTTAATCGAGACCGTGGTAAGTTCAATGTAAATAAAACTGTTGGGAATTTTTTTTTTAATTTTAATCTAATATTATTTTCCTTTAAAGGTACGGAACCTTCAAAACGGAGGAAATGTGCGTAACATGACATATTTTTAGTACATTTTTTTGTAATCACAGGTCCAAGAGCTGGTAGTGAATCAAGTTCAGGAGCTTCTAATTAATCGCATAAAGAGGCATGACTCGGTGATAAATGAAGACAAGCTGCCTTGGATGTTCCTGGCGGGCATCGTCCGACACAACATGAGGCGGCATCTCCTAAAAGCCTGCTCTCTACTACAGAAATCTTCCAACTGCATTAGGTAATAAATATTTGCTATTAATTAGGCGTACAAGCTTAACTTAAAATACAATAATTTAAAGAAATGGTACCTGTTTGTGTTATTAAATTCTTGGGATGGATATTTTTAGTAATGTTCGGCTCTTTTCACTCATACATTCTCATGCGTATATGCAACCCGTATTAAGGGGTTGCACATAATAGTTGAATAAATAGTACAATTTGCTGCTTAGTACTTAGATATTTCAGTAATAAATATCACTAATTTATGTAAATGAGGTTCCACTAACTAGATGAAATTAAATTGCAGAATATTAATTACTGCTACATAGACATAGATAGAATACACAAATATTTACCATAAATTTATATGGCTTAATAATAACAAAAAAAAATTAGTTCTAATATTTGTGTTGTGTATTTTAAAATATAAAATATTCTTGTAATGTTTTAGCAAACAGATGTCAAAGTGAGTAGAATACTAAGTTAACAAACTGGCCTCAGTAGCTCCCCTCCTGCCGTAGAATACACATTTATAGATTCATAAAACACACTTAATTTCTGTTATGTGTTGTAGATAGCAGAAATTACATTGTTTTTGTTATTTAATAATCGTTTGTTTTGACATGATCAAAAATACCTCGGTGGCATTTTCAACACTGCCACAATTAATTTCATCAACTATATCACTCATACATACCTTCATCATCTTGCACTATATAAAATTTCTTAATTATTTTCTTTATTTTGCCTGACATAACTGCCTCTAAATATTTTTATTGCTGTTTATTAGCTTGTTATCATTATAATATATTTCCTATGCTCTCTTCACAATTCATTCTTGTATAATATAATTATAACTACTTCTTCTATAAAAGTTGTCAAGATGCCTGCATCCAATGACATGGAGCAAATTATAATTAACAGTCAGCATTATTCTATTTTTTTGTTTGTTTAAAAAATCAACAGCCATAGATTAGTGGACGTTCTCAGCACGCACTTAGGGGTCTTGAGTCAAGAGCGGGATCTTCAGTGTTTGGTGCTGCTGACCAGCGTAGCTAGACACGTGGAGTACTCCGACTTGGACTTCCTGTTGCAATATTACTATAAGATCGATGACGACATGCAGGTAGGAACCATATAAACCGCAAAATGGAATATGTAATTCGAATAATTTAACATTTTAACAAAAAAATAACCGACTTCAAATGAAGTACATCCAATAAAAAAAGAATCATTGAAATCGGTCGGCGCGATATTGAGTTATTCGTCCATTTATCGCGCACATACTTAATGCAAATTTAAGACTTATATGCTTTTGACATGGATGCCATTGTCAGATCTCGCTCAAATTTATGTGGGACCACACGACAAGCACCAGCTTTCGATTAAAAAAAGAATCATCCAAATCGGTTCACCCAGTCCAAAGTTCTGAGGTAACAAACATAAAAAAAAGATACAGTCGAATTGAGAACCTCCTCCTTTTTTGAAGTCGGCTAAAAAACTAAGCTTCCTTTGCTGCTGCCTTGTTTAACAATAGCTTTAAATGCATATATATTTTTAAATTATCTGGTATTGTTTAAACATTTTGTTTTACAGTGCGAAAATCGCTTGAGTGGAGAGAGCTTTGACGGGCGGATATTGGCATTGACCCTCGAACTGTGTACCGTTTGGTCGCGCTGGACCACTGCGGAGCAGCGCACCACACTACGGGAGCGCCTCGTATCCCGCCTCGCCGATAATTCTGATTATGGTATACATAAATTATACATTATACAATACAATACAATACAGTATTATTTATTGTGCACACTAGAAGTACATAAAATATTACAATTAAGTATTATGGATATTATATTACATATTATATTATAGACAAGTATTATAGACACAATAGGCGGTCTTATCGCTGTAATAGCGATTTCTTTCAGACAACCTAAAGGTAGAGGACACAGAAGAGGATTATACTGGACACCAAAGATAACTTTATATATTACTTTACTTACATGACGTGCAAGAATGTATTTGTTTTTAGGACGGCTAACACGCGCTCAAAACGTGCAGTGAAATCGATCCAATTGGTCCAGTGCTCAGATTATTCAACGCGGCGCTGATTTCATGTAGCTCGTAAGAGAGATAGAGATGGCGCTACTTTTTGCTTGTATGAAGATCATTTGTGTGAAATGTTCACGCGCTTATCCTTATTACTAGCACTAGTAAATAAAGTGTACTTTGTATAACATTATAATTTGTTATGTATAAATGTTTTGTAGGATGTCGAACGGCGTGTGCATCCCTAGCGGCTCACTTGGAGCCAACTAATTTGCAGTGGGCCACAGAGTTGATGCAAATATGTGAGTATGAGTATTATATTTATTTCATTTTTATAATAATGATGTAAATATATAATAAAGTAGTAAATATATAGTACAAACTGAAGAACAAAATATATATATACGCGATGAATTGATTACCTCGTCCTTTTTTGAAGTCCATTCCTTCAGCAAACGAGCAAATGAGTTGACTTTCCTAATGATCAGCGGCAATCGTCGCCCATGGTCATCAGCAACACCAAAGCCATAACGGATGCGTTGTCGGCCAAGAAAGAGAAGAAATATTATTACAACTGCTGGTTTAATGCCTTAAATGAGTACCTACTCTTATATAACATGCTTTCAATGACGAATGATTTTATTTAATTATCTTATGTTAATTTTATATTCTCCTGTAAGTGACCATGTATGTCTTTTTTGAGAATAAATATTCTATAAACCTAAACCTAATAAAGAAAGCTTTATCTTTATTTTATCTGTGTCAGCGGAGCGTCGCGCGCTGGAGGGCGGCGACGTGGAGGAGTGGGTGCGCGCCGCCGACCTGTCGCTGGTGGCGCCCGCGCCGCCCTCGCCCGCGCTGCTGCAGCTCTTCCTCGCCGCGCTCACCGACCCGCCCACTGGTACGTACATGCACGCACACACGCACGCACACACACACGCACACACACACGCACACACGCAAGTACGGACTATTGTAACCTCGTTCAATATTCCTTGGCTGGCAGATGCATTTTTCTTCTAAATTTTTAAATCATTTTTACAAAAATGCATCTGTCAGCTGGGCTTCCATCATTGATGGAGGATCTTCTATTATATACCAGAAAATAAAACCATCAAAAATTATCGACACCATCAAAAGTTACCATCAAAAATTATCGACAATGTAAAATATGCACATAGGCAACCAATTAGTAATGAATGATTTAATTAGATATTAAATCAATAAGTTTTTTGATAACTTCTTACGATGCTAAGTTAATTAAAAAAAGACTTCTCCGCCCGCGTCTAATAGTACGTAAACGTGTGTGCGCTCACATGTAATGCACACGATGCTTTTCTCCTTTCTTGGCCGGCAATGAGATATTGTGCTTACCAATTTTTTGTAAATGACTTTGGTGTTTACAATCGAGAAAGAGTTTAAAATTAAATAAAAAGCATTTCCTCGCTTCCGTTACTAATCACAGTTCCGACACAAGACGATTTCTCCCAGTTATGAAACTTCGTTCCAAAAATGTTGTTCGTTCAGATTGGTGTGCAGCTCAGCGAGGTGCGTGCGTGGCGGGCGCGGGGCGGCTGTGCGTGAGGTCACGGGGCGCCGCCGCCGCCGCCGCGCCGCCCCTCGCCGCGCTGCTCACAGACAACGGGGCGCCCCTCACCGCGCGGCTCAACGCGCTGCGGGCGCTCGCTGACATCTGTACTAGGTGATAGGCAGGAGCCATTTACGGAAATTATGAAGTTGTCTAAGATGGTTATGAGTACGATGGAGTTAAAGAAAATTTTAGAGTTTATTTTGGCCCGACTTACTCTATCTATATATACGAGAAAAATTTTTTGGACACGTGTCCTTTATAAACTGAACCCGTCCAACCGACATGCCTCAAAATGGTGTCATTTGAAATCCAATAATCCGAACGTGGTTTGAGATCATTAAAACAATGCATTAGGCAGATTAGATCCATTGATAAAGTCGATTTTCCAGTTTCCCCTACAAAAATTAGAAGATAACATTATGTAAAGATGGTGGTGCATCAACGTCAAAGTCAAAACAAAAACACTGATCTGTCATTCCCATCAGAAATTTTTTAGCGTAGTGGAACACGCCGGGTGTCCACTAGTTTCAGATAAGAAAGTTGCCCTACCTGATTTTGTATTTTTTTTTAAATTTGACATGTAGTCAACTAGGCACATTAAAGCTGGCGGACTTGATAGAGCATCCAGTTTGTATGAGATAAGCTATATAGCCAGATGGCTATGTGTATGGCTATACACCGTCAATTTTACTGGATGCCGCATCAAGTCCGCTGCAAACTTGACAAGTGAACTTGATTGTGTATGGCCAGCATTATCCGAGGCACTGTATAACCGTGTAGTGTGCGTGTCCAGCAATAATATTATATAAAAGATATGCCAAGATGGCGCTGAAATCATGTCAGTCAAATTTAGACAAGCCTCTGAGTGAGGCCGTCAAGCTGTCTTTTTCACTATTATGGTTTTAGTAGTGATTGGTGTAGTGAAACAAAAGATAAACGTGCGTGTGTGTTGTAGCTCTTTTCGGAACAGATTTTTTGGTTGATTTGTAAGGGCATAACGTATCTATAGTTTAATATAATTGGTGTCCAGGTACACGTGTATAGTGGAGCCGCTGCTGGCGGACGTGTGCGGCTGCCTGGCGGGCGCGGCGCCGGCAGCCCTGCGGCGCGGGGCCGTGCGCGCCGTCACACGCCTGCTGCTCGGCGGATACCTGCGCCTGCGCACGCCGCTGTATTACAAGTCAGTAATGGTTTTATTTGAAGCGCTCACAGCCCAGCGGCTTGCGTCGATCCTAAGCGATCGACAAAGTTAAGCAACAGCGGGCGCGGTCGGTAGTTAGATGTGTGACCCCTAGTGGCAAAAAATTCTTGAGCCTTTCCGTGCTTCGGAGGGCACATAAAGCCGTCGGTCCCGGTTGTTATATTAAGATAACAGTCGTTAAGCCATGTCGGAGGCCCTCGGGCGTTTGAAAACTTCTGACACTCGGGTTGGCCACTAACCCCTCCACCAATCCTCACTGGAGCAGCATGGTGGAGTATGCTCTAGGCCTCCTTAAGAGGAGAGACCCGTGCCCAGTAGTGGGCCATTAATTGGTTGAAGCCAGTGGTTTTTTTTATTTACTTATTTATTTATCATTCATGTACACACAATAGTAGGGAGAGAGCCCAATATGGGATTTTTGGATTTACTCGAGCGCGGCAATTTTTTTGATTTGGGGTAATATGGGTTATATTTCATTAAAAGTAGCCAAGTGCGAGTAGCCCATGAAGCTTTCCGCAGTAGCAAAAGCCAATATACCACTATAATTTTTCGCCAACAAAAAGTAACTTTATTTTTCATAGCGTTTGTATATTGTATATAACAATGTTATATTTGTGGTTTTTGAAAATACTAACACAGATACTGCGCGCTGCTCGCGGATGAAGACCCGGACGTGCGCGAGCCGGCCGAATACTACGTGACGTGTTGCCTCACCGTGGACGCCATATACCATCACCTGGTGGACTGCGTCATCTACTACAACAGTGACCAGTGTGGTATGTGTTGCCGGCTTTTATTTATTTATTTATTTATTTAACTCTTTTTGCACACCAAAAATAGGACAAAAACAATGTAGCGTAGGCAAGTATATAGAGTACAAAAGGCGGTCTTATCGCTACACAGCGATCTCATCCAGGCAACCTTAGGATGCGGAATGCTGTATATACTTAGATAAGATGAGGTAAGGTGCACGAGTAGAGTTAAGGAAACTGATGATATTTTCAAAGAATACGCAGTTTCTCGTAGAAATAAGTTTTATTTCAGCCGAACTTGAACAAACTTGAAGCCGTAATAGACATAATAACAGCAGTGATTACAGAGTATGACATCAGTACCAGTCACGTGACATGCAATGCAACACAGATTAAATTTTAGGGTGGTCATTTCTAATAATGTTGCCAGCCTTCGATAAATGTATGAACATTGCACATAATAATATTTAACACCCCCTCTCAATGTTATACATTTAACAAAACAATATTCTAATACTTAAATGACATAACAATAATGGTTTTATTAAACGCTTTTATTTAGCTTCACTTCGGTGGATCAAATCTTGTAACGTTAATTTGAATGACTTCCCTTTAATGAAAATTGATGAAATTTGGCAGACATGTGTATTTCCGATGACAATACACGAAAATCATATTTTAAACTAATTTTCATTGTTTATTTGTTGTTAAATTAAAAAAAACGATTTTCAGACTTTAGACGCATAATTCTCTATGTTCTATTTTACGTAGAGACTTGAAATTTTCACAACTTGTAGCTAATTTTATAAACTAAACATTATTGAAATAAAAGCGTTTAAAAAAAAAATTTTTTTCATTTGACTTATTTTATAATTACATCTCCAACACCACATTGTTTCAAAAACTTTAAAATTAATTCTTTACTTAGAGATTTTGTTAGCATATCTGCTGGTTGATTCGAGGTGCAAATGTATTTAATACAAATCTTATTATTTTTAATTAAATCTTTAACAAAGTGGTATCTGATATCTACATGTTTCAAGCGTTTTATAGAATCTGTACTTGCATTCAATATTGCTGACTGATTGTCACAAAACAAATTTACTGGACATACATTTTGGAAATCAAAATCATTTAACAAATTAATAAGCCAGCATGCTTCACTAGCAGCCATACTCATTGAGATGTATTCAGCTTCTGTGGAAGACAGACTTACAGAAGATTGTTTCTTTGAACACCAAACTATTAAACAATTTGCAAAAGTAAATAGGTAACCTGAAGTAGACCTTCGGTCTCTTTGGTCGCCTCCCCAATCAGCATCACAAAAACCTTGCAATATTGTATCATTACATTTATAAACCAAATGATAATTAACAGTATGTTTTACATAACGCAAAACTCTCTTTAGTGCACTCAATAATGTACTATTAGCACACTTCTGGTATCTACTCAACATAGAAATAGCAAAACTAAGGTCAGGCCTCGTGCCTGAAACAGCATACATAAGACAACCAATTATTTGCCTACAAATTCCTTCAATGTTTTTATCACATTTTACATCAGAATCAAATATCTTACTATTAAAATTTTGATCCATAGGGGACATCATTGGTTTACAATTTTCCATTTTAAATCTCTTAATTATGCTTTCTAAATAATTTTTCTGTGATAAAATAGTTGTACCATTTTGCAAATTTTGTTTTACATTTATACCTAAGAAATCTGAAATTAATCCTAGATCTTTCATCTTAAATTCTGTACTTAAGAGCCATTTCGCAAAACTCGGTTGATAAACTATAGGTATTTGAAGCGGCTCCGCGGCGTGATATTGCCTCGCGCGGCTCGCGTCGCGCTTGACCTCAGTTCTGTGCGAGTAATCTTCTTGATACTTTCAAACGTAAAAATTTTAAAATTATGAACATATAATTTTAATTATACACTTTGTGACCACATACATGTATCTGGTTTGTGACAATATAAGTTTATATAACAATTAAGAGTACAATGTAGTAGTACCATTATCGGTAACTTATTTACATAATACATTTTAGGTACCTACTTAGGTACATCACAATAAAGATGTCCAATAGATGCATATTGCAAAAATCAATATTTTGGCAAATCAACGTGAAAAATTAAAAATCACGTTTTTTCAAGGTGATCTATAAAATGCAATATGCGTCCATTTTGCCTACGATATTCGCAGCGCGTCGAAATACATAGGTACCTATACCTAAATTCAAATCAATCGGAGGGTATAGAACCGGGAAATCCCGGAACCGAAAATCCCGGGATTTACAAAGGAATACGGTACTTTTCAAAAGAACCAGGAAACAAAATAAAAGAACCGGGAAACAAAATAAAAGAACCGGGATTTTCTGAACTTTTGGGAAATAAAAATATGTCGCGTCGTGATACAAAAGATAACGTAAAAATAAAGGTAAATACAATCCATACACAAAAATGATTACAGCTTTAAAAAGAAGATATTCAGAACGTCGGCTACATGAAGCAGCTATACTAATATAATATTATTTACACAACCCAGATCGATATTTTTCTAATATAAATGAAGATGATTTAACTCTTTTTTCTCGTCCAAGCAGTGCTGAATTGTGCAATACAATTGTGTTGCTTTCATACAATTAATACGAAACTTATGTTTGCATGTAAGGTATAATAGTATGATGGTTACTCAATCACGGCAAACGATATAGTCGTTTGGATACGAACGATATAGGATTTGGGTAGAAAACAGTTTTTCCCTATTTAATGCTCCTGAGAGATAAAATAGGAAACGCGATACTAACTATTTTCACGCGGGGAAAGCCGTGGTAAAATAATCCCGAAAGAACTGAAAATCCCGGGAATCCCGGTTCCAGCATAGGCGAGTACCGAAAATCCCGGTAATTTAAAACAGGATCGGTTTTCGATACCCTAATCATTACCGTGATACAAAAGATAACGTAAAAATAAAGGTAAATACAATCCATACACAAAAATGATTACAGCTTTAAAAAGAAGATATTCAGAACACTATTCTTTGAATGTTAAAAACGAATTCTTTATTGTTTTCTGTTGGTTTACAAAACAAAATATTGACAATAGTCTAGTATAATAAATTATGAGAAACGAAATTCGCACTTTCCTCCCAAACCACTTGCTCTACAAGAAAAATGTATGGCACATAAAATGTCAATCTTTTTATGGGCTACAACTTTTACTCGATCCTTTCGGAAATCGTCTAGGACGCACCGTTTAGGAGATATAAGGAGTTTTCGGAAAATTTGGGAGGGGGGGGGGTTAAGGTTGGGCCCAATAAGATTGGGTAATGTTGCAAGTATGAGCTCCACAGGGCGGATGGAAATTCAGTCGGAAATCGTCTAGGACGTACCGTTTAGGAGATATATGGTATTTTAGGAAAATTTGGGGAGGGGGGGGGGGGGGGTAAAAGTGGGTTCAGTAAGATTTAGCAATAAGGTGTGAGGGTTTACTAAAGGGGGTTGAAATTTCCGTCTAAACTTGTCTAGGACGCACCGTCTCCGAGATATCCGGGATTTCCGGTTTTCCAAAAATCTATATCCCGATATCCTGATCTGCCGATCTGCGCCTACCTGATGAGTGCGGTATTTGCCCGGATGCCTCCCAGATTATCACGACGCAAAATTCCACTTTTGGGTGAAGAACTGAGGGGGGGGGGGGTATAGGGAGAGGCGAGGGGTTGTGAAGGGAAAAAATGAGAGGGTGATTTGTATTTGTGTTGTGTATTTGAGATACGTGAGTTTTGGGGAGTTGGCGGAACTTGGGTGCACGAGAGTTTCCAAACAACGAATGTATTATCTTTGACTAATAATAAGTGACTATAGCTGACTAATGTCGGAGCTTCTATCATTCCAACATTTTGGCTTAGCAATAGGGTCCCGTTGACACCCTTTGGGTACGGAACTCTATAAAGTACAGATTGATCTAAAAGTTGTATAAATAAAGGGTATGTGTATACAAGTTATAATTATTTATTATTTTTTTTCTATGTAAATATGTAATTTACACATATAACAAAAAACCTAAATACTGTAAACAGTAACTAATGTCTAAAAACGGACAATGTTTTATTTCAAATTACAGCAGTGACTTCCAACCCAATAGGGGTTGAATTTCCAAAAATCCGATAGCCTAAAGCCTTCTTCGATAAATGAACTATCCAATACAAAAAGAATTTTTCAATTCAAACCAGTAGTTCCTGAGATTAGCGCGTTCAACCAAACAAACAAACAAACTTTTCAGCTTTATAATATTACAATAGTAATAGTATAGATTAGTATAGATATAGTTATATTTTGTACATATGTATGTTCGTGATTTTCTCCGTTACTACTTACACTACATAAATTGGAAAGAAATAGTTACTTAATTTCTATTGTTTTCTTCAAACCAAAGATGTTTAAAGCAGAATATTACGCAAACGGACCCCTGAATTGAAAAATGGTCTTTTGAAACCTATAATATTTTTGAAAGACCTTTTCAACGATACCCCACATTAAGGGGTAGACGAAGAAAAAAACCATACGGAACGGACAGACGGACGGACGGAAGGACGGACGGCCGGACGGGCTAGCCGGCCGGTTGAAATAACGAACGGACTAGACATGATTCCGATTTGACTACAAAACCCTGAAAATTATAGAAAACTAAAAATAATACAATTGACTGTAACTAAAAATTCTCACCTGATCAAGACTGTTCAATGGCAATATAATTACGTTACTTTTACGAAATCTATTCCTTAGATGGCTAAAGCAAAAATTGACATAGGTCCGACGTCCAAGAGTGCTGCCGCACGACTGATTTGATTTCGCGTAAGTTCGTATCTTTATATGGTAAAGTAAATTCGTTTTAATAAATTATTTTTTGCAGTAAGATAAAAAAAAAATTACGTGTCATATTCGACAAAGACCATATTTTATTACTACATAAATTTTTGATGGGAAATACGCTTTATTGAATACAAAAATCGATGGTAAAGTCATGGCATAAACCATGAAAATTGGTAATGTTATTGAATTAATTTTGAAACGAATATTATAGTAATCGTATATCCCTTGTAATAAATGCAAAATATAATATATGAGTGTTCTCTAGACATTTTTTTTACTCAATTTAATAAAACTTAATAAAGAAAATCAGTGTATGAAATTGACTCTGTCGTCCTTTTGCTGAAAAATAGTTATGCTAGATTGACAGTTACGTAGAAACAAATTAATATTTTCAAAATTCCGGTAAATGAAGATCCAAGGTGAAGGATTGTCTATTTTATGAGTTCATTTGCCAGCATTAATATCTTTCTTATGATACTAATTTTTGACATCAAATTCTTCATTCCGCGCGTCTAACCGCGAAATGGCTCTTAATATAATTTTTAGTTTTGTAATCTCATGTTCATTTGTACCAAATATTAACAAATCATCTACGTAAATTAATACAAAAATTTTATCTGTGCCATTATACTTTTTATATAGACATGAGTCACATTTTGACCTTATAAAGCCTTCTTTAATTATAACTGCATTAAATTTTAAATTCCAGCACTTAGGTGAACTTTTCAAGCCATATAAAGACTTATTTAATTTTACAATATTATTATTCCCTGAATAAGCCCCTTTTGGTAAACTAACATACACATCTTCTTTTATCTCCCCATATAAGAAAGCCCCCGTTACATCCATTTGGTAAATCGGAACATTTAATTTAGTTGCTACTGCTACAAATAATCTAAATGTGGACAACTTTGCAACTGGGGCATAAACATCATTTAAATCGAGTGATTCCTGTTGTTCAAACCCTCTGGCAACTAATCTAGCCTTGTACTGTAAAACATTATTTATATTTTTAATTTTAAAAACCCATTTACTGCTAATTGTTTTCACATTCACCGATCACAATCAACCCACGTATTATTGTCTTTTAAAGTCTGTAATTCCCTTGCAATAGCCTCACTCCACTTACTTGCATCACTTCTTTTCATAGCCTCAGTGTATGTAACAGGTTCACACTCATTCTCATCCAACTGCACATTATTGCATTTATAGAAAGATGTTTGTTTTCTTACCCGTTTGCTTCTTTCCTTTAAAGGTGAACTACTTCCTTCCGATAGACATACCTCATCAACGCATGGCAAGTACTCACTGTCACAATCATCTTCTGATCCATCCTCTCCAACACTACTTGTAAGAGTCGTGTCCATTGTCTCATCTAAGTTAGTAGTTAGCTCCTTCACATCCAACTCAGGGTTACTATTTTCTGCAAGATCTTCCAGGTTTATTGATGTCGACAATTCCTGTTCTTCGCCTTCCTTCACTTGAAGTTTCTCCTCCTTACCCTCTCGGTTTAAGAATACGACATCTCTCTTTGTCTCCACTGTATCCCTTTTTGAAAAGTAAATTCTATATCCTTTCACATTTTCTTCATAGCCCACCATCAACCCTTTTTCACCTTTCTTGTCCCATTTCCTCCTTCTTTCTTTTGGGATATGAACATATACTTCAGCGCCGAAGGCTTTCAACTCATGAATATCAAACCTTTTATTAGTCCATACTTCAAATGGAGACCTTCCACTTTCATGACTTTTCCCGGTTCTATTTAATACATACACCGCTGTATTAATTGCTTCCGCCCACAGTTTCTTTGGAAGGTTTTCTTCATGTAACATTGTCCGCGCTGCTTCCACCAACGTCCTATTATCCCTTTCAGCCTTCCCGTTCTGTTCCGGCGTATATGGTACAGTTGTTTGATGTGTTATTCCACGCTTTGAAAATATTTCCTTCACCTCTTTGTTTACAAATTCGAGACCATTGTCACTTCTAAACAACTTAACTCTATTTCCACTTATGTTTTCAGCTTTATTAATAAAATTCTCAATGCAATGCTTGATCTCATATTTTGTTTTCACAAAGTAAACACTCCTGTAATTGGAATAATCATCCTTCAGTATGACAAAATACCTGGATCCACCAACAGATGCTTCTTCCATCGGGCCACAAGTATCAGCATGGATTAGTTCGCAAGTCCTTGTACTTATATGTTCACTTTTGCTAAATGGTAATCGATGTATCTTTCCAACTAAGCAGCTCTCACACTCAGGTTTAGTAGTTTGTTTGATATCAACATTATATTTCTTCAGAATATCTTTCACATAAGTAAAGTTTTGATGTGCCAGTCTTTTGTGCCACTCATTTAAATCATTTTGCACTAATGTTGCAGTACTTGCAGTCTCATACTTGTATTTATACCGTAATTCCATATAATATGAATCCCCAATTCTTTCTGCTACTGCACACACTTCATTACATTTGTAAAATTTACATAACCTCTCATCTGTCATCATGACATAACCCTTATCTGTAGCACGATTGACTGAAAACAAATTGTTTTCCAATTCCGGAACATACAATACATTATCTATGACTGTATCAATCCAATCTGTCCCGTTCGATACTTGCGCTGTCACCTGTCCGCAACCAAGGGCACTGATTATTGCACCATTACCGACGATTACTTGCTGCTCTGAGGTACTTGTAAATGATGTAAACAATGCTTGATCTCGACACATGTGTTCACTTGCACCAGAGTCCACCAGCCACTTTGATTTATGCTGTTCATTCGACGATGTAGACACTACAAATGCATTACTCTTTGTTTTGTTCTCAGTTTTATTAGCTTTTTGTCTTCTAAACTTGCACTGTGCCTTGAAGTGTCCGAACTTTCCACAATAAAAGCAATTTTTATTGTTTATGTTTTCATCGCTATTGTTTTTATGATCTTTGCACTCACTTTGATAATGACCAATTTTGCCACACTTATAACATTTTATTGTTCTTTTATTTTTCACGACGAAAGCAGAAGATTGAGTTTGTCTGGACTCCTCATTTTTTTCTTTCACCCTCTCTTCTTCGATCAACAGTCTGGCCACCAAATTGTCAATTGTCTGTTTGTCGTCAGGTGCCGACTCCCACGCTGACACAAAATGCTTATATTCGTCAGGCAATGACATTAAAACCTTCGTAATAACAAACTTGTCAGAAATTTCTTCACCCATCTGTTTTAACAGATTTTGCATCTCTTGAATCTTTGACAAGAAAACTGACATATCAGTCCCTTTTTCGAATTTGTACTGAAAGAAACGCTGTTGTACGATGTGAATACTTGTTTCAGTCTTCTGTTCATAGACGCTTTGAAGTTTTCTCCACATTTCAGCTGCACTCGTGCATGTGATGATGTGCAACATCACCTCTTCAGTCATCCGTGTGACCAATAACGTTTGCGCTTTGGCATCCTTCGCTTCCCATGTAGCTATTTCAGACGCAACTTCGGGCTTCACGCGTTTTCCCTCCACAATTTCTAGCCACCCATGGCCTCTTAACAACACCATTGTTTGGAATTTCCAAATATTCCAATTTCTGGAACCCTCCAGCTTCATGACGTTGACATTATTGTTATTCTCCATCTTCCAACCCTGTTCACAGCCCTGAACAAGTATTTTCTCGAGAATAATCCACACCACTGACCACGCCGCGTGAAAAATTAACCTCACTTTCTTTGCCGCTTTGCCCGTTTGCCGGCCGGCTTCCCGTCGATCGATGACTAATTATTGCGAGTAACTAATATCGCGCGCCGTACTTTTCTTCGATCTTCGACTTATGTGCCCTGTAGCTCGAGTGTGAGTTTCTAACATAAAACGGCTAAACGCAACTATCGCGTTAATCGAGATGACTCAAACATTTTAGTAAACATATTTTATGCGAGTGTGTTCCTTATACATCGTCAACGTTGAATGTAACTTAACATACGAGTGGAGGCATTTTGACGTGTGCGCGAGTGTAAGTTACTATTTTGTAGTTAACTATTGAAAAAATACGCAACCATAGTAGTAGAGTTACTCACTTGATGTTTGACAAGTGAAACGCATTTTTTGGTAATAGTTTATTTGATTTTATTATGGATAGCCTCAGGGATTATTTACAATGAAATTACACATAAATTTTTCCTTCTCTTTGCATATTTATATTTTCAATATTTCCAATAATACAATACTATTTTGCTATTTTTAACTTGACAATGAAATGACAATAGTGTTATTCTCAAATACTATGGTAACCAAAACAGGGTTGCTCATCTACAATGTACAAATGTAGGGTCGCTAAACATTCATTTATTAAAATAGGCTTACAGTATGAAGTGAAAATTGATTAAGCAATATGTTGAATGGAGCAGCGCGTAATTACCTACTTTGCTTGGAAGATGTTGGCGGAAGCCCAGGCTCAAGATAAGCGCAATCATCAGCGAAAACAACGGCCTATATTCCGAGCCTCTTTTAAAGAAAGAAAGAAAGAAAGAAAGAAAATATTTATTTCGTAAAGCATTATGCAACAGGCTACAAAATGCAATCAAAACAGCAATTACGTTGTAGAAAATGACAATCCGTTGCAGCAGTGCTCTACAAAAAAGGTTCGCACTCAGCATCATGCCGTGGCGAACCACGGCTACTGGTTTTCAGTGCGACCTTTGTTTGTGTCGCAGTTCGGACGATTAATGCAGTTCGCACAGTTTCTACTCTATCTATGATCGAATAAACTAAACAAGTTAAAAAAAAAAACAAAGAAGGTAAATAATAAAACTATACAAAAATAAATGAAATAACTAACATATTATGTATACATACATCCCATTATATCATCCCGATTCCCGACACATGTAAATAATCGAATGTCAATGAATAAAGTTTTGAATTTTCATGTACAAAGTTTTTTCGTATGCTCTTTATTTCGAAAATCCTAATTTTTACCTTTTCTATCGTTGCATATAAATAAATTAATAAAATTAATTATTAACTTCTTTGCATAATTGGCCAATGAATTATATAAAAATTGAGAAATTGAAAAATCTACCATACGGGGAATACCCATGACCATCGAATTTCGAGTCCGAGCTCTTAGGCGCTACGCCAACTCAACTCGTGCTATATATGCATCTTCGTAATTAAAGTAATATTCATAAGGTATGAAACTTTTTTATTTTCATGTAATGTGCGTAACAAAAACGTCAAATGTTTGATATCATAGCATCACGATGCTATTGTTTTATCTCATTTCTTCTTTAAGTTTAAAGCGGAACACCTATAGCTCATTCATAAAAAAACATAATGCGCCTAAAATAAGTTTCACTTGACTGCCTCTGTAAAGGTGGCGGTTCGCACCGCGACAGAGACAAGAGACCGAGACGGGAGACCGCGACAAGTGTCTCGGTCTCTTCTGCATCTACTGTGGGACGAGACCGAGACCGCGACCAAAGCTACAATTCATTCAATTTCAGAGTCTGTCGATGGAGTTACTTATGTTGTACTGTGCCATTAATTTACACTGTCTAATTAGAACTTCCATTGGAGGAAGAAGAAGGTTTTATTTATGGTTTCAGCTATGTTTTTCCAAATATTTTTCTTTAAATTTTCGTCTCTGTAGGACTCCAGTTGAGTATTGTATATCGGAGGGTGCTGTCTGATCAGTTCAATCAGCTTTTCACAGTCTTCGTCAGGAAAAGTAGTCATTTTTTTACAATAAACACACGTTCAATTCGAGCGCGACACGACGAGACCGAGACACTACTAGTCCAGGGCAGCGACTGTCGCGCGGTCTCCGGTCTCGCGTCTCTGTCTCCTGTCTCGGTCTCGTTCGCGAACTGATGCCTATTCATTGCATATGGTCAAGTGACGATAGCGGTCTCCTGTCTCGGTCTCTTGTCTCGGTCGCTTGTCTCTGTCGCGGCGCGAACCGCCAGCTTAAGCTTAGTAATAGTGTACTTTTAAAATTAGATGAGTTGTAAGTGCAACTATGCTAATAACGAAGTGAGCAAACGAATAACTTTTTCGTTGATGTTTAAGGAACTCACACTCGCATAAAATACGTGTACTAAAATGTTTGAGTCATCTCGATTCCCGTGATAGTTGAGTTTTTAGTTTTTTTTAGAAACTTACACTCGAGCTACTTATTTTAAAAGTAGGTACACTATTCCTAAGCTTACAAAGGCAGTCAAGTGAAACTTATTTTAGGCGCATTATGTTTTTTTTATCAATGAGCTATAGCTGTTTCGCTTTAAGCTTAAAGAACAAATGAGATAAAACAATAGCATAGCATCTGTTACTATGACTACTATTATGTTTTGTTACTATGACGACCTATTACCAAACAATGCGTTTCACTTGTCAAACATCGCACACGTCAAAATACCTCCACTCGAATGGTTACATTCAATGTTGACTAAAAAGTTCACGTAAACGATATTTTGAAACTCACACTCGCAGTGTAGTTGTTTTAACTGTCCGCTAGAGGCGCTGACAATAACTCCATACATTTTGATTGCATAGACGCAAACGCGTTGGTGAAGTAAATGCTTGCGAAAACTCACACTTGAGCTACTGGGCCCATAACCTGATGATATTTTCAAAGAATACGCAGTTTCTCGTAGAAATAAGTTTTATTTCAGCCGAACTTGAACAAACTTGAAGCCGTAATAGACATAATAACAGCAGTGATTACAGAGTATGACATCAGTACCAGTCACGTGACATGCAATGCAACACAGATTAAATTTTAGGGTGGTCATTTCTAATAATGTTGCCAGCCTTCGATAAATGTATGAACATTGCACATAATAATATTTAACAGAAACTATAACAATTTAGAATCAAAACACAGATTTGAAATTATAGATGACAAAAATATGGAAGAAGGGAAAAGGGAGAAGAAAGGAACGTGATCAATTCTGTGCCGGCTTTTGTATGTGATACGTCAGTCATTCCGTGGGATTCAGTGATGACGTCATACGTATCATGAAAATGCTGATAAAATATTATGCAAATATATGTTTGAAACCTAATTGTCAATCAGTTTTCGGTCGGTCGGGTTTTAGATCTATGTTGTGTAGTTGTGTTATCCTCATGAAATTCTTAACCTTCGAGCTGGATAATTTAAGACTGAATTTGTGGAGCTGTAAAATAAATAATATTTTAAGTTTTGTTGTTTACATATTTATTTAATGTTTAATGCTATTATTAAAAATCAGAATGATATACAGAGTTATTTGCAACTTGACGGATGTGGCTAAGGAGCTAAGATTCAACTCACTGATCCCTCAAATGAATGAAAAAAATATTCTTGTTAGTTGCAGAGTTGGCAAGCTTTATATCTTAAAGAAGTTTAATTTATTTTGGGTCTAGCCTTGTGGTGTGTATCTAAGACACCATATAAGTTAGATTAATACTAATTAAGAACAGTTCTAATCAAGATATCATTGGAACAACACGTATTATTCCTTATACCGGACAGCACACGACAATGGCGACCCTGCCAGGATTTTTTACATCTACCCCCTTTTGTAATATCGTTTTATCTACTGTGTTTCATATTCGTTGTACGTTTATTTATTTATTTCACTCTTTATTGTTAACCTAAAAAACTAAATCATATATGGCATTCTCCACCAGTCAACCCTGGGTGATAGTTAAAAGTTGCGGTATTGTTTACGTTATCCAGTATCGAGCGCTCCGCTGTCGTTCGACGCGCGGCAGTTGATCTACGACGTGATGCTGCAGCGACTGTCGCCCGTGCAGCGGCTCAACGCGCAGTGCCGGTTCGCGCGCGAGGTGGGTGCTATATTTCTATGTGTCGGAGCAAGAGTCGCTATTTATTTAAACGATTTTGCGGAGTGACTCTTTTGTACCATTAGGTAGTATTATGTATTCTGTGATTATATTTGAATGCCTTTCAACGTGTGTGCAGGTGTTGACGCGCGCGGCGGACGAGGCGGACGAGACCCTGGCGTGCGAGCTGCCGGCCGCCACGCGCCGCGCACTGCTCGACACCATCACTCTGCTGTGCGGCCCGCGCATGCGGCTGCCACGTATGTACAGGGCATGACCCTAAAACCCTCTGTAATGTTTAATACTACATATTATTTACGTTACTGTCAATTAAATGAGTCGTATAGAATCAAAGTTGGCCATCTCACTTTTAGCTACTTTTGGTAAAGCGAAAAAACATGAAGCACAGCCAACATACGGAAGAAGGTCGTCTTTAAAACTAGTGATTTTATGTTGAATTTAGAAGGAACATGGCTGTATTTGGTAATAATATGTCAAAAAAGCAGTTGCATTCAATATTTTTATTTTTTTTTGCATCGTTATCTCAAGTGTTATATCATACCTTACGTATACAGGTATCATTTAACGCTGATAATAATATAAACAAATTGTAATATCAATAATCAAAGAAGTTTTTAGCATCTTGCCCTGCATACTTAATTCTTTTGCCGACTGTACACCACACACTAACAATGTACAACTGCGTATCCACTTTAGCTGCCTCATCGTGAGCGTGCCGCGGGCTGCGGAAAGTTCATGCATCTCTATACACAAAAGAGCATCAAGGCAACAAGCCACGACCCGAGCCACAGTTCTCTCAGTTTCGTACAACCTTCTCCACTAAACACACGGCTCACACTGAGGCACCTTTGAGCACGGACATTTGACATGGTTTAGCTCGCAGCGCGGCCACATCGTTTGAATCAAGTCGCGGCAAGACTCGATTCGCGGCGCGGTCTCCACTTGCACAAATGGATTCGCGGCCTTATACTGTACACACACGCGTGGGCTTGAAAGACAGTTGTAGTGGCTTGAAGGCCTATTACCCAATTCGACGTGATACAATTAAGGAGTACTTACTTCACTATGTGAAATAAAAATGTCTATCGTTAGTTACATAAAAAAGAGCTTTCACTCATTGATATTACCTTTTGTGCGATTGGGAAAATTCGAATTAAGGAACCAAGAGTGCATCGAGGACCGATCGGGAAGTTCGGAAGAACTATCGAAGTTCAGGAAGAAGATATATTTCAAATTTTATATTGCTTATCTTCAAATTACAGTTTTTATGATAATTAATAGTTTCTAATGTGTTATTTAGGAAAACCACAAAACAACAACGGCGACGCAGACATAGATGATCTACAAGAGAGAATCACTACCAACATTGTGTCTCATGTAAGTATTGAAATATTGACTTTAGCCCATAGCCCAGTACAGAGCACGTGTCTCTCTTTAGGATACTGCATCGCGCTACTCCGTGCGGATTGTCAAGTGTCTGAGGTCATGCAGCTCAAAAGCCTCCGACGGCTTTACCTTAAAAATATATTTTTTTTAATTTTTTTGGATAGCGCCCTTCAACTAAATCTGCATTTGGGCGTAATTTTGGTAGCATTGAAATAGCAGTATAAAAATTAAAATGTTTTAATAAATGTAATTTTTTATATAATCTCGTAATAATTATAAATCGTTTTCATTCGGTTTTTTTATATCCGATATGGGTTTTTTCAAATTTTTTAATTTTGTTTTTTATTAATTATTAGAAAATGAAGCGTACGGTAGCGGAGGTGGTGGTCCCGGGCGTGCTGCGGCTGTACGCGCGGCTGCGGGCGGGCGGCGGCCAGCTGGCGGCCTACCTGGTGCGCCTCGCCACCGACCTGCTCGCCGACTACCGCGCTGAGGTACACTACACATGATGGCTGGCTGGCTTCAACCCATTAATGGCCATTGAAGTATTATTACTAGCGTATAGAACAGACACCGCGAACACCATGTATGTCCCAATGCATTGGCGCCACGTGGCTTCAATCTACTAATTTTTTAAAAGGAGAACGAGGGCTCAATTTTGAAAATCGAACATTCCGGGCGGGACATACATTTTGTTCGAGATGTCTGTTCTATGACATTATACTTCAATGTTAATGGCCCGCTACTGGGCACGGGTCTCTCCTCTTGAGGAGGCCTAGAGCATACTCCACCACGCTGCTCCAGTGCGGATTGGCGGAGGGGTTAGTGGCCAACCCTATGTCGGAAGTTTTCAAACCGCCCGAGCGCCTCCGACATGGCTTAACGACTGTTATTTTATGACAACAACCGGGACCGACGGCTTCACGTGCCCTCCGAAGCACGGAAACGCTCAAGAATTTTTTGCCACTAATGGTCACCCATATGATGACCCTACATGACCCATATTATCATTATACATGATAGTCAGTACTAAATAAGAGTAAAATGTTACTAACTTCAAAGTAATGGGCTTCCGATAACCTATATCGAAAGCCATACCTCTATAATGTTTAAAGAATTCCCTTAATTTCTTATCGATCCTATTATCCTAGAACTGAATTTTGGGTCTCAGGTAAGAAGTGTTAAAAAATACAAGCAAATTCAATACCCGTACCTTTTTTTGAAAGCGGTTAAATTTGACAACAACGCACAAACAGGCAATATAATAAAAATATGAGTAGAGCGTAAACGCTGTCTTTGTGCGTTTTATCTTTTTTGTTTAGTTTACTAATTCTTTTTTTGGCTAGCAACGCATCAATGATGCTTTTCGTGTTACTGATGTCAAAATGTGTGACGAAAGAGGTATCATGAGTGTAATGAGGGATGGGGGGAGGGGTCGATTATTTATTGTGGGTTAGCTTGTGAAAAATTCTTGAATTCATTAGCCCCCTAGGCTATCTACTAAATTACGACGGCGCGAATGAGTTTTGGCAAAGGGAGATCTCCCTCTAGGCCGTGTGTTATCTGTGAGGCGGCCGAGCCCCAACTGATAAAACGTAGTGATTAAGTACTCTGTGCAACTGATCTTGTCGGAGCATTTATGCAACTAATCGTGAAAACTTCGATAGCGTCATTCAGGTTGGCGTGACGTCACCGTGTGACGCGTGTGCGCTGTCGCCACAATCAATCGTTATGTTTTTTCCTCCAATTTCCCACACAGATAGAGGAGCTGATAGAGAACGACGAGGAGCTAGTGGGTCGCGTGCGGGACTTCCAGCAGAACATCGGGCTGGAGCCGTCGTTCGGCAACACGCGCAACCTGGTGACGTCATCCGCACCGCCCGAGCCCGACACGCCGCGCGCGTCCCGCAAGCGTCCACCGCGCGCGCAACACGCGCCCTCGCCGCGGAAGAGAGCGCTGCGCATCTAGTACGGTGGTATTGCAGCGAGATATTTACTGTGCCGCCTTTATATTAGTAAATTTTATTCACCTATAGTCGAATCCATAATTCGACGGACCAAGTGCCGGATTAACCACGTAGCAAGAGTAACAATTACTACGAGGGCTCTATTTGTCAAAGTAGTCCATCGAATTATGGATTCGACTATAAGTAACTTACGCAATTAACTTACCGAAACACTTTGTAAGTAGCTTATCTTAATTTTTTAATATTTGTGTACACTAAGCTACTTAAGTAAATTTTACGAAACTAACGAGTGTTATGCTCACTCGAGAAGTTCATTCAAGTTCGTATAGTGACGAACCTCGTGCTACAGTTATTTCAACCAGTACTTCGGCGGCAGTAGAGGACGCATTAGTTCTCTCGATTATTGTTTTAAGCAGGTTGAATTGGACTAGCGTGAAATAGGAATGTGTACCTATGTATAAGAGTGTGATATGTAAAAAATGTAGATAAATTGACAGGGACTCTTAACTCGATAATTATCAAACATATTTTTCTAATGATACACAGTATTAATTTCAAACTGCATGTATGTATAGGGTATGCATATTATATGTTCACAAAATCCCTGTATTCGGTATATTGTTGATATATCTTTGGACTGCTGTATAATCTTTCGTGAATATTCTATTTTAGACTTCCACCATTCTTAAAACGAGGCTTTAAAATATAACGTTGTAATGTTATCTATATTTACATACAATATTTTTAATATAAATAAAGTATTCAAATACTAATTATGTTCGTTTTATTTACAGAATATATTTGATATTTATATTATATAAGTATCGAATTTATAAGTAGTAGATCTTTACCTAGTTAGCAAATAACTATTTAAAGGCAAGAATATTTATTTAGATCCAGAGCAAAGTGAAGTATTGTAGAGTAGAATCTCGGTCGTAGCGTAGCGGGGAGATTAAATGCTAGCTATATACGTACCTAAAGTATGGTTTAACGATAATAACACGAACATTCTTTAATATTAGATATTAATACGAAATATTTTTGTGTCATGCCCTGAAAATCTAAATCATTTGCTGATTGTACAATGAAGGAAGGATATTATTAGGGCTTTTTATTATCGCAATAGGGTGTATTTTCTTTTATTTCACGGTTCCCATAAATGCCTTAACAGTGATACGTGTTAAACATAACCCTTTGTTGCGTCGTGTACTCGGTTAAAAAAATGGATATTTAAATAGAAATGAACACATAAAATTTATTGTAGGTACACATAAAATTACAAATGAAAATAGATACATTTAAACACGAACGTACAATTGGCGGTATTAATACTAAATGTGTTTTTGGTGTCACGCTGACCACTCGCTGACCGTCAGCGCTGATAGCCCAAATAATTATATGAAACGTATACAGACATGTCGAATCGCGATGTGGATACTGCGATGCGATCAGCACGATACTGAAACGTTTCGCGCTCACCCTCAGCGCTGACAGGCTACGCGCTGACCTGTCAGCGCCGATGGTCAGCGTGACACTAAAACCAGCAACATATCTAATAATAGTTGAAACAGTAATTATTCATGAAAAAATAATAAACATTGATGACGATCATGACCGCGATGTTTCAGCCGTCTCAGAACTGCTCCAATAGATGTGAACTTGGATGATTAGTTTTATACTCGTAGTGTGCTTTCCAGTGACTTATGTACCCAATTTTTGCTTATACTATACATTATAACTTTAGCAAAAAGTGGACGAGTTCCGATAGTTTTAATTTGTAGGCTGCGATGCACTCGGTGAGCTAGCATGGCTGGAGTTGATGCTGAAGAGAGATGCTTCTGTCTATCAGGTATGAATGGTGAGGTGGAGTACGAGGGTTTTCACTATCAGCTCAGAAGGGATGTGATCTTGTCCGAGGGTCACCAGTAACAAAGGGAGTAACATGGAGATGGTCGTGTTTAGAAAGCGACCATGCATACATATTTCATGTTCGAAACTTGTATATATGCGAGCGATGTAGAAATCATTAATTGCAAGATTAAAGTCGGGCGTGATGTCAACATTACTTCCAGTGAAATGTCGCCACGTAACAATAATATAATAAACACTTATTTCCTCAAATTTAACTTCTCTGTTAAATCTTTCTCCGTTTCAAACTGTATTTCTTTACGGAAAGTTTTCTTGAGTAACAGGTAAATCTCAGATTCGTCTGAAATGGATGATACACAATTTAAATGTGAAAATAGTGTTACACAAAAGAACAAGTACATAATACTTGTAGATTGGTCAACGCCCCCTAACCAGTATTAGCTCTTTAAAGCTTAATATTTCTCAATCTACTAAGGGTCTTCGAGCAAAACCGCGGACTATAAGGGTTCCGTATTGACTACAGATCCCTACAAATTATCGGTTAAAAATTTACGATTTTAAAATCAAAGATGCACACGTTTGTTTTCTTTCGCAAAAATCTAAATATTATTTACTATTATTAACTTACCTGTAACTTGAATTGCCAATAATTGGTGAACAATATGTCTAGCTGCTATTTTAAATAGTTCTCTGCTAATAATTTTCTTTTTCTTATAATACGGCATTAATAACTTAACTACAAGACCAGCTACATCTACTTTTTTATCTTCTTTGTCTTTTGTTTTATCAAGACTTTCACATTCTTTTTTAGTTTTGTCAGATTTACGTAGTTCATTTTCATGTTTAGACATTTTAGATTTTTTACAAACGTCCGATTGTATTTCACTATCCGGGGACTCCCCAAAAAGATCCTTAATTTTTCTCTTTGTAGAGGGTTTTAAATTTTTGACCATATCTCGATAATTTTCCTTAATATCTTTGTTGTCACTATCGTTGCCTACATTACTCATTTCATGACTGGGTACTCCTTGTAGTGTTATATTGATAACTAGTGGTTTTCCGATGTTAAATTTACTTGGAAATTCATTTAACTCCTTGATTTTAAAAGTTGCGTCATTGTTATTAGCTATTGCGCTAATATCTTTCATGTTTATTGTAGTATCATCATGAATACTTTTAGGACGTTCATTTACGAGATCTATATCATCGTCACTGATGTCGTCGATATCAGAAAAAGAAGAAGTATGGGACTCAGGCACAGTAAAAAAATTTTGAAGTTCTGTTTGTGTAAAAGAATCCTTTTTAAAGGAATTTTCTTCTCTTTTAGTTTCTTTGTTAGGCTTGGTTAATTGTCTTGAATGACTTTGGTCTATAGTTCCTGAAAAAAATATAAGATTCAGTGTATCTACCTTTTCATAATTGTGACTTATAAAACCATAATAAAAATCTTCTTTCTTACGTTCAAAATCTTTGAAGAATTCTGGTACAATTCCTTTTCTTCGTGCCTCTAATGATTTTAGTTGCAGTTGTAAACCATCTGTACAAGATTTAACTGACGGTATCTGAAAAACATATGTATCGTTTAAGATTATTATTTATATATATTTGGCACTAGCTTTTGCCCGCGTTAGAGTGGTTTCGAAACAAAATTTTTAATTAATTGAGATTTATATTATAGAACCACATAAAAATAAAGTGCAACTATAAGCCCGTGGCTTCACGCGCGTGAATATCGATTTTTTACAAATCCCGCGGGAACCCTGAAATTTTCCGGGATAAAAAGTAGCATATGTGTTAATCTCGGATATCTCCATTTCTTTCAGTCAAATCGGTTAAGTAGTGTCGTGATTGAGGAATAAACATGACTACTGAAACCCACGATAATATCACAAACTCACATTCACATTAATTTGATTTTTTTCTCTGGTTGTAAAATTTTGAAAAACTGAAAAATATATATTCCATCAATTTAAGCAAAGAACATTTGTTCCAAATAAGAAGCAATTCGGTTGATGTTTTAAAATATTCCATATAAAACTTTCATCCCGTTTCCTAGGGAAACCTTAATTTTCCGGGATAAAAAGTTTCTTAAAATATGACCCGGAGCATTAGTAAAAACTTCACCAATTTTCATCGAAATCCGTTCAAGATTTTTCATGTCATGCCCGGACAAACAGACAGACAGATAGTTGAGTTTTATTATAGTATAGATAGAAGATCTATAGCACATTGTTCAATATCACGAAATAAAGGGTTATTAGGAACACCTAGTCCCTTTAAATTTTCCAAATTGTTCTTCGGTGCATCAGTAAGCAACATCATTATTATAATTGTCTCTGCTAGCCTGTAAAAAACAATTTATAATTTTGTGATTAAAGCCAATATACACGAGGATACTATTTAGCCTAGACCTTTGAACGTTGATTTTACTAACATGGGTCCAGAGTTCGAATCCCACCCACATCTAATTTCCGATTCTAATGATAAAATCTCAGCAATAAAAACCTTAGTTCCGGTGCTTTCAACAGCTTTACCCTTTGAGTGTTTTCCAGATTTCTTATCAACATTTACTTTTTTGTCTGTCTTTGCCTTTTTTCTTCTGTTTGCAAATTCCTTCATAATTAGTGATATTATCTCTTCGGTAATGCGACTACGGTTATTCTCTTGATATCCGTGGCTATTATCGCCATAGCAAAATTCGGCCTCCCTATAAAACATTACGTAATAATAAACAATTAACATTAATATCAATTACGTACGCATTTAATTTTTAAAAGTAAAGTGACTACTCTGATATTGTGATTTTCTTTTTCGTATAATGATTTTTTTCTTTACCGAATAACTCGTAACGATCTCAGCGAATATTCCTGAAATAAATGGAAACAGGTTTATTTTATAAAAGAAGCTAATGACTTTGATTCAGGAAACATAAACATAATATTTTAGTTTTTCACGACATTATCAAAGAAATCACCTTATCTGTGATCTTATTCACTATCACACAAATGAAAGCCATTTTTGCTTCGGGCTTACAGACTTGAAAATTATTTATGACCTAGATTTGACCGAGCGAGTTACACCAACTTCATTTTCAATAATAAAAAGTTAATATATCAATACTTAAAACATTATGATTAGTAAAATTTACTCATATAAAAACACATAAATGACAAACACAATAATTACGACACAGCATGCATTATGCACAAAACACTAACGCTAAACATAACTCTTGCAATGCTTAACATAACTCTTGCAACACTTAACATAACTCTTGCAACACTTAACATAACTCTTGCAATACTTAACATAACTCTTGCAACACTTAACATAACTCTTGCAACACTTAACATAACTCTTGCAACACTTAACATAACTCTTGCATCACTCAACATAACACTTGTAACAGGTCTTAACTTAAACACAGCGATATTTCAATTGGTTTTTTTTTTTGGAACTAAGTAACATAAGCCACTAGTACTAATTATTAAAACACTCAATATTAGGTACTAATTACTTCAATCAAATTCTACTCTCGGATGTTTCTTCATTGGATGACAATGACAAAACTTAAAATTCAAATGTTTAAAAACGTTGTATGTTAAAAACATTTTAACACGCAAACTTCAATGTCTGCGTGTGTACAGTGAGCAAAAGAATTAGGTATGATTCTAAAACCTTCTGTAATGATTAATATTAAGCTGGCCATACATGATCAAGTATACTTGCCAAGTTTGCAGTTTGACTTGATGCAGCATCCAGTTTGCATGAGATAGCTATATTTATAACCAGATAGTCATACCATGGCCATACATCGTCACGTTTACTGGATGCCGCGTCAAGTTCGTTGCAAACTTGACAAGTAGGTATACTTGATCGTGTATAGCCAGCATTGCAGAATGTTGGTGTTATTATCAATGTTAAATACTACCTGTATACGTAAGGCATAATTTAACTTTGCCAATAACGTAAGTAATATGTAAACTACCTACCTCTTTCGCTTTGTGTACATAGTACGGTCGTCCAATAAATAAGTGGCCGATCATTGAGGTTCTTCTTAAAAATGCTAGGCGAATATAGCAGCGACATGCGAGCACAGAACACGAGAATCAAGATATAGACATACCAGTCACGAAGGACTACTTAGATGTGATTTTTGTATAAAAACTTCATTTTTTTATTTACTTAAGCTCTTTAATATTTTAGGATAATTTTTACGTGTATTGATAACGTATTTATTGTAAACGTATCGCACTTAAAGAGTAATACACAGCGGCTTGAACGTTGGTCTCCCACACAATAATGTTCGTGCGGTAAATCACAGGCAACATTAACCGCCCACCTATATTTTCTCAATTTAATAAAAAAAATACTGTTATAAAAATATTTTTCTTACTCTGTTCATTTAAGTGAACATTTCGCTGAATAAACGTTAAATGAAACTAATTGTAAATGGTTTATTTTAAAAAATGTGAATATAAGGATTTTTGTCAAAAATTCAATTAACAAAACATGTGTTGCCTTAAATCGATTCTTATTTATGGGTATTTCCTCTTCTGGCTCTAATAACCTCTTTTAAGCGATGTGTTAGCCCGTTCCTGATTTCTTGGATGTCGCTTTGTGGGATGTTCTGCCAAACTCAAAATGCCTCTCAATCCCTCTCTGCTAACCTTCTGCTTTTTGTTCTTACAGTTGTGGAGCGATTCTCTAAAATATTATCTGTCCGATGTTCACCTTCTCCGACCTCACCTTTATCTTCTCGTAACAAATGTGCGGGTGGGCGGTTAAATGTGCTCATAAGAGTATATCTGTTTAGTTCTGTTATGAAATTCATACTTAATGTTTGATTTTATGTACCTTCGTATTGAAAATAATGATATTTTTTTATTTAAATAATAAAAACAGTAAAAATTGTTTCGGATGCGGGAAATAAGCGAGGGTTGGTAACTGCAAGTACAAGACTGTAACTACAATACAGCAGAACTATCCAGTATCATTGTAATTAATGAAAATCGGTCGGATAATTTGTGAATACATATTATTATGTCATATAGGTAACATAAGTCATATTGCACCCCATCTTGTTCTATTACATAATATAGTGTGTTGCCTTAACTGATTTTCGAGAGTTTATTAAAATTTGACATGTATTCACATTTAACCGACAAATAATAATACAATATGCACAACTAATTAAAGACAATTTTCTGTCATTGTAAGAATATGATCCACGGTTGTCGTCAAGTCTACTTGTAAAATCAATTAAATGCCGTAAAATCACCGTAAAAGTCCGTCATAACGAAATACTCTTTCAACCTAAACCTCCTTTGCAGCACGCACTCGGTCAAAAAAGAAATGAACATTTTAAAAATAACACTTTTATTAAACATCATAGACATACAATGATATTATTATAATATGCAATTAACAATAAATACATATAATTACAAGTAATAGTTTACATTTCATTATTCAAATTTAACTTCTCTGTTAAATCTTTCTCTGTTTCGATTTTTATTTCTTTACTGAAAGTTTTCTTAAGTAAAAGGTCAATCGCAGATTCTTCTGAAAAAGATAATACACAATTTTAGTATTATAATTGCATCACGAGCATAAAAAATACTATTTAACTTCAAAATATAAGTTAAAAAGTTGTTCATGTACAAATATAAATAAGAATTAACTTACCTGTAACTTGAATTGCCAATAATTGGTGAACAATATGTCTAGCTGTTATTTTAAATAGTTCTCTGGTACTAATTTTCTTTTTCTTATAATAAGGCATTAATAACTTAACCACAAGACCGGCTACATCTACTTTTTCTGATTTCACTTCCTTTTTTTGTTTTTGTTTTTCTTTTAATTTATCTGCAGGATTTTCTTGTTTTAACCGATCTATCGGCGATTTATCTTTCGATAAATCATTTGATTTATCGTGTAATAAATCTAATGATTTATCTTTTAATGCGTCTGTTCGTTTATCTTTTAATGAATCTGTTGATTTATCTTTTGGTATAATATCTTTTGTTTTACCACTTGACGATTTATGTTTTGCTCTGTGACTGTGATGTTTATGTTTATGAGTTGTGTCTGACGATATCTTTTCCTTTTTATCCTTGTGATGTAATTTATCAACATGTTTATCTTGGTGATGTTTTGTACGTGATTGCTTTGAACTAACTACAGGTTCAATAGTATCAATACTGGATGCAGGCTTCTCAGTACATATAACAGGTTCAGGTGGTAGCTCAGAAAATTGTTTAAGTTCTTGTAATACTTTATCTGCTTCTAAACTTAATTGGTATGCTTTGTCCAAATTTTTATCATTGAGGTTATCCTTGTTTCGGTATTTCTTGTCAATTTCGTTGGTTTTGTTATCATTCGAAAAATCTTCCTTATCATCTTTATTGTCTGTGCCTAAAATAATTGTGTCATTTAGTTGGTCATCTTCTGTTTCAGAAATTAACTTTGGCGAAGTACTAAGTTTTTTTTCGACACTGCTGTGTGCAAGGGATCCATCGTCTATTACGAGTTCCTTTTCAGAGTCGCTATCTGGAATCGATATTTCTGACTTTTTATGGTTATTCTTGTCCTTTGTTTTATCAGGACTTGGATTTTCTTTTTTAGTTTTGTCAGATTTATGTCGCTTACTCTTATGCTTAGAAACTTTTGGTTTTTTATGAACTTCAGAATCTATCTCGCTATCCGATGATTCCCCAAACAAAGCCTTAATTTTTCTCTTTGCAGTAGGTTTTACTTTTTCAGGCGATTTTAGATCTTTTTCGTTAACGACTTTGTCGTCACTATCGTTGCTAGTATTCATCATTTCACCACTTGGTACACCTTGCAATGTTATATTGATTACTAGAGTTTTTCCACTGTTAAATTTACTTGGAGACTCATTTAACTCTTCAATTTTTAAAGTTGTGTCATTGCTGTTACTAGCTATAGCGCTAAGCTCTTCTATTTTTATTGTAGTATCATCGTGAATGCTTTTAGGATGTTCATCTATAACTAGACCTAAATCATCGTCGCTAATATCGTCGATATCAGAAACAGAAGAATCATGGGACTCATGTCCAGTAAAGAAATTTTGAAGTATTGTTTGTGTAAGAGAATCCTTTTTAAAAGAATTTGCTTTTCTTTTAGCTTGTTTGTCAGCCTTAGACAATGGTCTTGACTGATTTTGGTCTATAGTTCCTAAAAAATATAAAAATTTAAGTCAAGCTCAATCTCATATATCTTTATTAAATATATAATTTAGTGTACTGACCTTTTGCTAATTGTGATGCTGTTACAAAACCATGGTAGGATTTATTATCTTCTTTCTTACGTTCAAAGTCTTTAACAAATTCTGTTAGTGTGCCTTGCTTTCGTGGCTCAAATGATTTTAGTTGCTGGTATAAACCATCTTTACAAGCTTTTACTGATGTAATCTGAAAGAATATGAATCGGATATATTAGAACATTGATTTGATTATTTTTATTTTAGAATCAAGCACTATATTTACCAATTTGGTCATTGCGCGCCTATATAGACTGGTGACTTTGCTATTTGAAAATGCTTCATATTCTAAATCTATAGCACATTGTTCAATATCATGCCGAGATAAAGGATTATCGGGTTCATCCAGTCCCTTCATACTTTCCAAATTGTTCTTTAGTGCATCATTAAGCAACATCATATAATTTTCTCTGCTAGCCACAGTTAACCCGTTTATCTGTAAATAACAATTAAGTACTATTATGTATAGATATAAATAATATAGAAACTCAGTTACTATCTTCGCAGCAATAAGTACCTTAGTCCCGGTGCTTTCGGCAGCTTTACACTTTGAGTGTTTTGCAGATTCCTTGTCATTGTTGAGTTGTTTGTCTTTCTCTATGCTTTTCTTTCTGTTTGCAAATTCCTTTAAAATTAGTGATTTTGTCTCTTCGGCAACGCGGCGTCTGGTACTCTCTTCATCCGATCCGTCGCTATTATCACCATAGTAAGACTCGGCCTCCCTAAAAAAACAATTTAATAATTTATTAATTACATGTATGAATAGACGGAGTTTTAGAAGAAGAAGAAGCCAAAAAATGACGTGCATAAGTGTATCAGTGATACCTATATGAATAAAATATTTTGACTTTGACTTTGAAGAATTTTAATACTAACACAAAGAGATCTATTCATTTCTTATAAACCCAATAATAATAGTAAAGGTTTCTTAATGGCATTTTTGATTATGCTTGAATTTGGGAAACAATTGCTAGAAATAATTGCTAGAACTAAAAATGCATCAATTAAATTCAGTACCATATTTAACCGAATTAAAAAGAAGTAACAACGAGTGTAATTATAATACTTTCTCTGTTCAACCGGTCCATGCTCGTACAAGTCGGAGGCATCCTCACGAGAGACGCGGGCCGCACCGACGCTCGTCCGTGCACAGTCCGCTATACTCTAGCTTCTAGACTTTTGAACGTCAGTCAGTTTATACTATAGGAGCATACCTTCTCTGTCCAACGCGTCCATGTTCGTACAAGTCGGAGGCGTCCTCATGAGAGACGAACCCGCCGCGCTGCAGGCACGCGCTCATGGCACGTCGCGTGTGTTGCTCGAGCGCGCGCCGCACCGCCCGCTCGTCCGTGCACGCGTCGCAGCGGCGCACGCACTGCGGACTCTCCTCGCCGAAGTAGTCCGCGAACGTTTTGTGACGACATCTGGGGATGTTTATGTGTAATCTATATGTTCGTTTTTGTATACTTGCCTTATTTGGTAAGCTATGTTAGTGCACTTTTTAGGGTTCTGAAGTAAAATCGGAACCCTTATAATTTCCTCATGTCCGTCCGTCTGTCAGTCTATCCGTCTCTACGAAAGAAAGAGCTAATTTTGGTCACGTGACTTTTTCAAGGAGCCCCGTTGCGCATGCACTCCATCCTAATAAGACTAAGTTATTTAATTTGTCCGATATTAGACGACTAAGTTATTTTATTCGTCTGATAGTAAAACGTAGTACTGTATTTCCGATATCCGAAAAAATAATAATATATTATTCATCCGTTTTACATAAAAATAGTTACTCCGATAATATAATACATACTTAACATCCTCGCAGTATTTAACCATGATCTCAAAGCTTTTGTAGGAGTTCTTGCAGCGCTGTTTTTGCTCGGGCGTCTTGGCTCGGGCGATCTCCGACTTGAGGAGAAAGTCGACGGCATTCCGCTCACTGCGGCAGTAGTAGATGCGGCAGAACGCTGGCTTACCGTCGCGCCCCGCCCTACCTGATTCCTTCATGGACAAGTATACGATTTAAATTATAACCGGGCGTTTACACTGGAGCAAAAATCACAACAAAACATGTTTTTACTATCAATGTTTCGGGTGATATTAACATTGTCTTCATAACACCACAGTCCACACCATCAATGTTTAACATTATTCAAGTATCAAAACTTGTATCGAAAAATGCATTTCAATATTAATTTGAAATTTCGGCTACCCATGATACTTTTTATGTTTTTGTAGGAAAACACAAATACAGCATATAACTTGTTTAGATACATATTTTAGACAAATTTTTACTCAGTGCGAACGAGGGTTTAATTTTGATAAAACTTGACAGAGTGATAGTCCAGAGGTACATCACAAAAATATTGGGTTTTAAAATGACAAGATCTGTACCTGATAGTAAGCGGCGACGTTCTGCGGCAGGCCCCAGTGCGCGACGGCGCGCACGCTGGCCTTGTCCACGCCCATCCCGAACGACACGGTCGCGCACACGCAAGGACACTCCCCGTTCGACCATTGCTCCTGGACTGATATTCTCTCGGATGACTTCAGCCCTGTAATAAACATTGTTTTATTTTAACTGTTGTTATTTAGTTTTGATAGGCGATTGTTCCAACAACGTTACAACATGTATAGCAAAGGACCCCCGCACTAATTGTATGAAAATTGTGTTTCAGCGGATTGGTCTGAATTTTTGGTATGTTGTAGCCCTAACCGTACTGATCAAAGATCCAATGGGCAGGACCCCCCCAAATGCGTATTTTTTCCTCCAGGGGGCACTTTCCACCCAAAGTCTATTTATTCTATTTCAGCGGAATCATTCCGAATTTTTAGTATGCTGTGGTCCTAATCATGCCAAACAAGAGTCCATTGGGACTATTGATTGGTACGATTAGGGCTACAATTTATCAAAAATTCAGAATGATTCCGCTGAAATCAAATAAATAGACTATGGGGGGAGTTAGGGCCCCCTGAAGGAGAACACATGCAATATGGGGGGGTCGTGCCCATTGGGACTCTTGTTTGGCATGATTAGGACCACAACATACTAAAAATTCGGAATGATTCCGCTGAAATCGAATAAATAGACTTTGGGGGGAAAGTGCCCCCTGGAGGAAAAAATACGCATTTGGAGGGGTTGTGCCTATTGGGACTTTGGATCAGTACGGTTAGGGCTACAACATACCAAAAATTCAGACCAATCCGCTAAAACACAATTTCCATACAATTTGTGCGGGGTCCTTTAAATTTAGTGATTTCTAAAATAAACTTATTTATCGTTATTCAACCAGCAAATTTTCAAACTTAAACACCATGAGCGCTTCTTCCTTGTGAGCATTCATTCGCCTGTAAAGTAACTTTACAGATTCGATTTTGGATATTACATTAATACAGCACTATGGAACTTTCAGATTAACGCGGAGCGCTCTGCATCATCGACAATATAGTCAATTACAAGTGGTGCAAATTGATGTGACAAGTTGTATCACAATGTTACAAATTGTATCATTACAGGTTGCTCTCTGTAATACTCTGTATCCTTCATTGGTGTAATGCTTAAATCTGTAATGTTATATTACAGACAGGGGAATATTTCCTGTGATTTACAATGTCTCAAGGTTAAATAAAGTTCTGGACTTCTATGAAATTAATAAGTATGCAGGCAATTTACTTCCAAAATATTAAAAAATCTAATCATGCAAACACAAAAATAACGTTAGAAATAGATAAGAATAAATAAAGGTAGTAGCAATGTACCTCCATGATATGCTAATGACTTCAATCCCCTCTTAGTTAAAGCGTTGGCAAGATCTTCAGTTTGTTCCCGAGTTCTGCAGTACACTATTGCAGCATTTTTATCTTTCTGCAAAATTGCATTCTATATTCAGTATATTAATTAGATTTTTTATTGTATAGAAGGATGAGTTAGTTACTTACCGGCTTAACATTGTCATCTTCTTTTAAACTCTTCTTCAAAAAATCTAATAAATCACCAATTTCATCTTGAATGCAATTTTGATAAACAACATCATAAAACAAATTCTTTCTAAAGCTGGGAGTTTTGTACTGTGCAACTGGTTGGAGTAACTTTAGATTAGACAAGATATCCTTGGCCACTTCAGAGCTAGCCGTGGCTGTGAGGGCTACCCATGGTATACTCTTGAATTTCTCTCTCAGGTCTCCGAGCTTTAAGTAATCTGGTCGAAAGTCATGACCCCATTCACTAACGCAGTGAGCCTCATCAACTATAATATATGAAACTTTCTTGTATTTCACAAGATGTTCCAAAAGCGACTTGAAAGTGCCAGTTGCTGCTTGTTCTGGCGTCACATACAAAAACCTTGTGTTAGGTTTCATAGCATGCAGATCATTCAAGACTCGCTCACGATCTTTTGATGTCATTTTTGAGTTGATGGATTCCGCAGGTATTTTAATCTTAGTTAAATGATCAATTTGATCTTTGATAAGGGCCAGGAGGGGAGAGAATACAATGGCCACTTTATGATCCTGGAGCATGGCCGGTAACTGGAAGCACAGGGACTTCCCAGACCCAGTGGGCATTGATATATAAACATCATGGACACCTGAAAAATTCATACACAATTAGTTCATTCATAGATATACATGCACAATGATACAGGTGTAAAACATTTGTAATTTTTTATAATTTGATTAATTATAGTTCTACATAAACTGACACAAGCTATTGTCACTGAAAAATATGGATAACGGCTTGCCAGGAATGGTTTTAACAAACTATTTCTGATATTATATTCCCCTCTAAATTTTAATAAATATTAGTAAATATTAATAAATATTTTCTTGTTTTTGTATGGGCATTGGGCAGTGAACAGTATTGATAAAGCCTGTCATGAGATGGGATGAAATAACTAAATGTATGTTTTTAGAGCACATTTACATGGCACATAAAATTAATATAAAAAATTATTTATATTTGATAAAAAGTTCAATTTATTATTGTTGTTTTTTATAATTACTGTGTACTGTTGCGTACAAAAACTACTTTTCTTCATATATTTGATTATCTGGATTTTCGACTATCCGAATGCCTAATGACAACAATTATATATAATTATTATAAATTTAAATAATTTAGTGTGCCATGAAATAAAATGTAAAATAATATAGTTTTATCGTGATGAACAACATTTTTCTAAGTATTGCATTTGATACTGTATGGAACACAACAAAACAAACAAATCCAGTGCATGTAATGTCATAACAAGTATAAATGTTGCATTTTTAAATTATTATTTCATTCCTTAAAATTTACTACTTTTTAAGTTACAACATTATGCTCTTTAGTTTGTTCCTGGGGTTGATGTAGGTTTATGTCATAAAGTACCGTTTTATAGTCCAGTTAATCAAGTTCTACTGTATAATTTAAAAATATTAATATCAACAATAATTATAATACAAAAATAGTTATGCACTTAAAGTATGTTGGCTAAAAAGTGAATACATATAAATATTACCTACGCTACTATGTTATATTAGTTTATATGTCTTCACATTTGCCCGATGCACTTTACTTAAAAGTCAAACTATTCAGGTCTTATTATAGGTCACTAGTACCAATATAGAAAATGTTTTAATGGAAGATAATATTTAGATTACTTATCACCCCTATTTATTTACTAATAACACTATAATGAACACTGCAGTTTTTGGATCTTTGCACCTAAAATCCTAATCTTTGCATTAAAAAACACATTTTCAGTTGGTATTCATGAACCTGATTCTTCAATAACTGCCTCTATGGTAAGGTAGTTGGTTGAGAATTTCAACATGATATAGTATAGTTAATAGTCATCATCCCAACAAATCATATTTTATTCAATTAGGTACTTGTTGATGTTGATAATATACCACTTAAACCGAAAAATGAGCAAGAAACATTAACAATTGAGTGAGTTCAGTATATTTAGCATATTTTATAATTAATTTGTATTTTTATATTTTTACCATTATAAGCACTAAACACTATAAATTTATAACTTTAAACAACACAATTAGGTATATCATAATTATCAATTTGAGAAATATACTGAGAAAGTGAGAACGAATTAATTTCATTGGCTTGCCGCTCAAAATTTCATTGTATTGAAAGTGTGGTAGCTCTGATCTGATCGCCTTCGGGAGCTCTAACAGGTGACAAAAATATTCAATATTTTAATAATCTTGAACAAATGCTGTGATTACATTTAAATCGACTCACCTCTTGCAATAGCTCGAACAGCCCGTTCTTGCAACTCGCTTTTGAATTTGCGATGCCCAAAATATTGAAACAATTTGTCTGTTACGTTATCCATTGTGCTACTCGCTTTATTACATGAAGTCCACGCACTTTACGACACGGCACGATAATTATTGCACTGATTGCACACCACATTGATTTTTTTTTAGGTAAATATTATTAAAAATATATTAAATAACAACCTACAAATAAAAGTTCTTAAAATCTGACATTTTACGGCGTAAATACACTTTGCTTATTTTAGTAAATGTCAACAGCAGTCAAGTTGTCAATTTTTAGTGTCATTTTTTAGTAAAATTTTAACCAATCGTGTGTATTGCAGAAAAGTATTACCAATATAGCGAAGGTACGCGCCAAATTTAAAATATACATCATGAAATACTTGTCACTTGTGAAAAGGCGTCTGCACAAATACCGATTGAAATAGGTATTTTTAAAACTTACATTTCGAGATATGAGATATGGTTAATAAAGTTTTGTGTAATATTTTAATAGGGGAGCCCAAGAGGGGATTTGGTTTTACTCGACGCGGCGGATTATTATAAGGGATTACCTTACATATTGATAAGTACCTCCAGCCAGTATGAGCCCTTAATATAGGGAGGTACACTCACGGGAACCCATCAATAAAAAAATTGTGATTTTTTAAAAAGTGGGAATTTATTATTGCAAAAATGCTAAAAAAATGAGATTTTTTTCCCACTAGTTCGACGATTGAACTAGCGAGTAGAACTAGTGGGAACAAAGCTTTCAAACGATCGATTTTTTATTGATGGGTTCTTCTGAGCATACCCCCTTTAATAAGGGCTCAAACTAGCTGGAGGTACCTACTTATGAATATGTAAGATATCCCCCTTATAATAATAATAATCTGCCGCGCTTGAGTAAATCCAAAATTTCCCCTTTTAGGCTCCCCTGCTATATTGTTCAGTGTTTTAATTTACAGATTCGTTTACTCGGGGTTTTGGAAATTTACTGTTGATAACAAATATTTAAAATGAGCAAAAGAAAAAATCCTTCCAATGACGATAAAAATTTTAATGCAGATTTTTGTGAATTTCTCATGGAGCTAGCTGAATATGAAAAAAATGTCAGCCGCAATATTCATAAGTATAACGCTTATAGAAAAGCAGCAAGCGTTTTATCTACGCATCATAAAAGAATTCAGTCTGGTGAGGAGGCGAAAAAATTGAGCGGTATAGGTGACAAAATTTCAAAAAAAATTGATGAATTTATACATACGGGTAAGCTCAAAAAATTAGAGAATATTCATCAAGATGAAGATGCACAAGCTATCAATTTACTAACCCGTGTCTCGGGAATCGGACCCGTGAAAGCAGCAGAATTAGTCAGAAACGGTATTAAAACACTGGAAGAACTGAAGAACAACAAAAATAAGTTAAACCATCACCAGTTATTAGGCCTTAAGTAAGTTATCGGATCTAGGTCATTATTATTTTATAATGCCATATCTTTTTTGACACGAGTCTTATTTAATAATATTATAGCGTATTTTTATTGTAAATTGTATTTTAAAAATGAAAATAATAAAAACTAAACAATACTCATTTAATAATCATAATGTACATAGATTTTTTTTATAAAATTTTGTGCCAAAATAGTTTACTACATAAAACGGATCTAATAAAACGCACTAAAGCACACACATATACACATAAAAGCAGACACACAAAATATTTGCCACATAAAAATCTGACCTCAGGAATCGAACTATTGGCCCATCGCACGGTAGACGGGTTTTCAATTAACTGCGCGATTATTTACCTTTAATCAATTTACCTATATCATCAATTATGATGGCCAATGAATTTATTTTAATTATACGTCTAGGTACTTTGATGATTTTGAAAAGAAAATACCTCGGGCTGAGATTGAAGAAATTGAAGCTAAAATCAGAAGTATCGTAACCACTATGGATAGTGAGTTTAAAATTACAATATGTGGCAGTTACAGGTGAGTCAAAGATTTATACTATGAATTTCTATAATTTCTTGGTTCTCTGTAATCAATATTCTCTGTAATCAATATTCTCTGTAATAAAGGGCGGCTTTGACCAAACTTATATCGTGGTATTCCGTGAATAAAGTATCATAACTGAATATCATGTCCTTCGTCTAAAAGTAGTCGTCGTAACGACGGTTGACTTCATATCATCCGCTAGCGCACATGGAAAACCATAGTTTTCGCTTTATAAGTGTAGTACTTTATTTTTAGTTGGTTATATGTTCATTTATCATTTATTCTTCAACTACTCGACACATAGATCAAATTACCAACATGTACTTATTTAAAATGCAACGAATATTTATTTTATATAAAATTATATTACAGACGAGGAAAACTCGAGAGTGGTGATATCGACATGCTGGTCACACACACATCATACAAAATTAAAACAGATAAGAAAAAAAATGTACATGGAGAGGACATGCTAAAGAAATTAGTAGCTGATCTTAAAGATAATAATATAATAATAGATACATTATCTATAGGAGATACGAAATTCATGGTTAGTATCTACAGAATTGACAAGAATAAGAAAAATTTAGAATTAGATATTATATAAATTAGATATTATACCTAGTTGCGAAACATACTATAGAAATTGCAATAGATTTTTCTAACGACAGCATACAACAATCGTTTGGGAAACGGACACAGGAACAGGGACTATGTACGTACAGCAAAATAAATCTGTAACAGGGGTACCTATTACAAATTCATTATCACTAGGTTTGGCAAAGAATATTTATTTATTTAAAACTTTATTATACCTTTAATCAAAATGGTACAAAAGGTGGGCTTAATGCTAGAAGCATTCTCTGCAGCCGATATTGCGAGGAAACCATACTTAATACATACTATGAGAATACAAGTTCCCTGTAATATTCTTAAAAGTGAACTTAGAGGGGATTCATAGGTACTATTAAGTATTCTGTGCTAACGTCGCCATTAAACACCACAGGGTGTATGTCGTCTGTCCGCCGCGTACGTCCCGCGCCGGCTCGACATCCGCCTGGTGCCCCCCGAGCAGTACTACTGCGCCGTGCTCTACTTCACCGGCAGCGATGTCTTCAACAAGACCATGCGAGCACACGCCCTCGACAAGGGGTTCACCTTAAACGAATACTCATTGAGACCGATGGGAGTCACTGGTAAGTCTTACTTTTTGTCAGGATGGCCGTACTCGGGGTTCATACAACTGAGTCGAAATTGGTGAACTAATTATGTGAACAGTTCACACTTTTTAAATCATGTAATAATAATAATAATACCTATATCTGTTTTAAGGTGTACCTGGAGAACCTGTTCCAATATCATCGGAAGAAGATATTTTTGATTACATTGACTATCCTTATAAAAAACCCGAAGAACGCAACATGTGAAAAAAAAAATTATCCGATCAATCAAAATAAAACTTTGATACTATCGTAGGTCGTCAGCGTGCTATTGGGTTAACTAGATTTAAAAAATATGTTGCTTGTGTGTGTATGTATTCACATGTATAACAGCGACTATTTCTATAACTTAGGAACATATTTTCTTTTGGCCGATGTAACATTAGAAAGAAAAGATCTGACGTATTCATATTAATAACTTTATTATTACTCTATATAATATTACAAAAAATAGTTATCACAATTCTCTTTTTCTTAATGGTTTATAAATTATGTCTTTGGATGGGCGTCTTCTCGTGATCCTTTTAGTGATTTTGCTTTTGAAAGAAGCATAATTTTCATTTACACTTAATAAAATAAAATCAACAAATAATATAATTGCTTTATACAAATATTACACTTATTTCAATAAACAATTGAAACAGACAATTGAAATATAAGGACCACGAAACAAAGCACATCATGATATTTTAAATTGTTTAATACAGTAGAGCCTCGATAATCCGAACTACAAAAAAATAAACCCTGTTCGGACTCAGGAAGCGTTCGGATTATAGTATGTTAAAAAAATGCAAGTATATTTTGACAAAATTTATTTATTGAGGTTATTAAACATACATATGTAAACAACAGAAAACGTTACTTATTCATAAAGTCATCAATTTTAGTTTGGCGGGTTCTATTTACTGACCAAAAAAAGGCTTTATCTCTCAAATTACGCAGCATCATCTTTTCGGATAAGGACAAGTCATTTTCATCAGCCCAATGGTAAGAGAGAGAAATATACAGTCAGCAGTTCGGATTACAGCGGCGTTCGGATTAGCTTGAGTACGGATTATCGAGGCTCTACTGTAGTATAACTCTTTAGGTATTGTTTCAAGACTATTCAATGAATAACATAACGAAACATAAATTTTATTATAGTAATTTATTATACCTATCTTCTAATGTCGTGTAATATAATGAACTATGAATGTACAATACAAACAAGATTGAAACTAGAGAGAGACTTGATATGTGAAACTACAATATTTTATATTATAGAAAATCAATTGGATAACTAATTAGCGCGTTTCACCTGTGAACTCACGTAATAAGTAAAAAATGTGGTATATTTTATAATACAATGAAACTCAAGTATTTAATCCCAGTGTTAGGCCCTTATGTCCAGGAGCCGGTGAACATTAACCATTAGCCTATTCGTCCACCCGTTTGTAATTTTTTTACATAAATTCAGTCCATATGAATTCGAAATTTTGAAAAAAAAAAAGTCATATTTGTTTTTTTAAATACAGAACTATCGTTTATTTATTAGCAAGTTTAGTCAGGTTCAACGAAACTATATCTTTTCATAGTAGGTATAAAAAATATTAATACATTTAATTTTAATACATCACTTACTTCGTAAATAATAATAATAATAATGATAGTTGATTTGGTTAATAGTATCTAAGCAAGCATAATTAATCCGTTATGCTAATTCAATTGAATTAGCAAGTAGAATTAACAAAACAAAACATTAATTATATTCACGAAACCTCTGCATATCGAAATACAGCGAACTCCGATTTATAATATGAGAATAAAACATTTCCTTTACAGAAATGACTCGTTAGGTACTTCTTACTAGCTGTTATTAAGTTACCTATATCGAAATAACTTAAAAATAGTTTCGATACTAAATTAGTCATTAATTAAATCTTCACTAATAATAATAAAACCATAAGAAACAAACAATGTTGTCAACATAAACCTACTGATATTATCATTGAGGAACTTTAAATTTTACAACTTAAATACTCATCTACAAATTTTAAATTATAATCGAATCGTAATTTCTTTGTTGAGCAAAACTAATACATTATACAAATACATTATTTCTCAGCCCTTTTGTTAGTTTGTTTTAAATGTGTGTAACTTATCTGTCAGCTGTCTCTCCGCGTTACAAATATACTTATGTCGCCTTCGAAACTAGACATTCGAGACTAGACTTAGTACCGAAAGGAAGATTGATTGGAAGCTGGAGTTACATATTTATACAAGTATAAATAATACCTACAGATTATGCACACATACACCAGGTTAATGCTATATACATAATAACATGCTATTCAGTCTTACTATTAATTAAATACAATTTGGTATTGTTACTTAAATCACATGACTTTAAACTAATTCATCTAAATCTTACACAAAGTATTGTTATACTCGATAAACGAATCCATAATTAGACAAACCACTTTGACACATATTTTTGCTATTCATTGCAGAAAAATAATAGTGAGGGGTAAATGTCGATATTTTAATGTCGACGCTTGTTTCCTCGAGTAAGTTAGCTGTGCAAAAACGTTATGTTTAGGTGGGCAATTGCAAACCTTTAGTTACGTTGTTAAAATAGACTTCGATTAATGTGTTCGTACTTCTTATTTAATTGAAATATCTTTCGTTTAATGATTCGATGCCAGCTAAAATCAATAATAATAAGTTGTATTTAATTTAAACAAAATAGAGTTAATTCAATTTTAAAAGTCACACAAAATATCGATAATGTCAGTGCATTTAAATGGTCAAAGTGGTCCGTCGATTTATGGATTCAACTATACAAGTAATGTGAGTAGTGTTATAAAATAAATTAGTAATTATTATTAACAATGTGCAGGTTATAGGAAAATAACAAGTACATATTTGTATTCTTAAATAATGTAGTATTTGACTCGAGAGGCAAGAAAAGAAAGAATTAGATTTTTACCTACCATCCCTGGCCAAATAATTAGACGCACTATAAGATTTTATGTGACATGATTAATTTTACTATTATTGACTTACCTATTTATATTTAATGATTTACTAACTGTGACATGATGATTTTACTAATATTGACTTGTATTATTTATTTTGTAATGATGAATGTACTAGTTTTTAATTCATATTAATATTATAATGTTGTTTGAATTTATGTGAAATACACTAACGCATTAGGACATGCCTGTAATGTTAGTGGTAATATTTTGGAATGAATAAATAAATAAATAAATAAAATAAATAAATATAAAGTGATACTGGATTGTACATGCGCATGATGACAATCACTTAACAGTTGTATGGCTCATAAGTACAAAACGGATAATGTAAATAGACATCACATTATGACGCAACAATCTAAACTCCCCTAAATAAATGGCAACGTTAATTGTATATTCTTCACCGAGCGAAAAAAGACTGACTACGAACGAAATTAATTAATACACTCGAATTAGGAATCACAGTTTTCCCAAGTAATAACGTATTATTTAGAACTTTTAAAGGTCATTTTAATATCATTTATTTTGTTATGAAAAACAAACAATAATAATATTATTGGAAAGTAATTAAGCATACAAATACGAGTTCGTTGCATATATTATACTTCTATAATATGTTGTACAGAGGCTGTAAATAAAGTATTTTATTTAAATGGAAGATAACAAGTATTCAAAATGAAGTTACTCACAACATTTAAGGTGAACTGGCTTTTTACTCATAATTTAGTTTCATGGTCACATAAAGTCCTAAAATATATAGTTTCGCTCAAGTATGATGAAATCTACAACAAGAATAAATAGTGCTTAGTTGCATAATTGATAAAGAGAAAATACAAATAAAAACTCACTTAAGTCAGGAAAGAATACGGCGAGAATCCCTAGATCAACACTATGTTGGTCAAGACGAATATATTTTATATATTCATATAAATAATATTATTGACGACATATAAACATAACTAACTAACTAACTGAACATAGGTTTTGCGAACTTTAGCGCATGTAAGACAGAGATAGCGACACGAACATGCTAACGTGTGACTGAGACATAATACGCTGCCTACCGAGCATTGCCGAGTTATGTTACTGCGCAACCTTCTGCGCGAAGTTCAGACGCGCCAAGATTCGTCAGCCGTACTGTATGTATGTCGTCAGTATGATTCAATGCTCACTAGGGATGCACATTGAAGAAAAACATCGATGTTTTTTTCGATGCAATTCATCGCATAGTGGCATCGATGTAATATCGATGTTTCAAAAATACATCGATGTTTTTATACTTCGATTGTTTTTATGTTTAGTAGCGTTGGGACTAAAAAAAGGTCATCGGCAGTGAATTTCATGTCCAAAAACTAAGGAAACGCTTTTCAACATTAGCCTAATGGCCTAATGGCGGATTTTGTGATAAGGGTTGCCTCTTCAATGCATCGAATAAAAAATGCTTACTCGATGTTGACGTATTAAAAAAACATCGGATTAAATCGATGTTTTCATACTTTATATCGAGTGTAACATCGAACTTCGATGTATATCGTGCATCCCTAGCTCACTGTTCAGTCGGGTGCAACAGTGCGTAGAGATGCGACGTGGGGTCGGCGAGCGCGTCGTCCGTGTCGCGCAACTCGAGCACGACGCCGGCGCCGAGCACGAGCACGCGCGCGCACTGCAGCACGCCGGCGGGCCGGTGCGCGATCATCACCACGGTACTGCCCGCGAACGAGCTGCGAATCGCATCCAGGATCTGACGCTCGCACTCGGGGTCTAAGTTCGCCGTCGCTTCGTCCACCAGCAGGATCTTTAAATAAATAAACATTACTCGAATTATACACACGTTTCGTGTCTGACAGTAGAATTTACGATAACAGTTTTAGGATACTGAGCAAATAAAATAACGCAGTTGAAAAAAAAACAAGAGCTGGCTGAGAAAATTAAAACATTGATTCGTCATGCTAACATTACACGTAGCTACAGTAAATTTCAGCTTAGACCTCCTCAAAACCAACCCACACCAACCTTTTTTTTATGGAAATAGTTAAACGAGCTAACGAGCCACCTGATGGTAAGTGGCTATCGTCGCCCATGGACATCAGCTATACCAAAGACATCACATATACCAGGAAAGAGAGAAGAAAAAAATGTGTGTGTCAGCTCCGACGCACGAATGGACTTTAACAATATCTAGTTTGCAAATGGTTTGCAATATCAAGTAACAAGATCATTACAACGCCATCTAGTTTGGGATTGTCAAGTCAGAATCTAGATGGCGTTGTGACTGATCAGTGACAACGCCATCTATCTTCTGTGTTACGAATTACAAAACTAACGCATAACATAAAGAGAAAGTTTGATTTTACTCCTCATAAATTTATATATATGAGAATCGATTCTAAAGGAGTTAAACTCCAAAAAAAAAAGAAAGAGACCTTGGGCCGCTGCAGCATCGCACGCACGAGACACAGCAGCTGCGCGTGTCCGCGCGCGAGCCCGGCGGCGGGTGCGTCCAGCCCGCGCGCCGCCAGCGCACCCGCGCCGCACGCCTCCACCGCGCGCCACACCTCCGCCTCCAGGTACTGCCGCAGCGGGTCGATGTTCTCGCGCACGCTGCCGCTGAATATGAACGGCTCTTGTGGGATCACACCGATACGGGATCTGCAGGGAACATTACATTTATTTGTAGGCTTCAATACAATTTATTCGAGTTTCAAGATATTATGACTGAAAAACGAAAACATTTTTGTTGATATATTGAGTTTGTAACTGAACTGATGTATTCCAGATACTCTCTTTGATTAATGTATACTAAAATGATAGTATAATGATATAATCGACAAGATCGGTAACACAATACATTCATTTGTCTGCAACATAAAAGTATCTTATCTGTAATTATTTAAAATAATATCATTTTACGTAAACAATTGTACTATCTTTGGAGATTGGAGTTAAAACAAAAATGATATTCCGTTTTACTCGTAACCAAATATTCAGTAATATAGTCCATGCCTACAGCAATAGATAACAAATTAGATACGGTTTCCATGTAGTGTATGTACATACTAGACAGCAGATATACCTGAGCGCATGCAGATGCAGCGTGGCGACGTCCACTCCGTCGACCAGCACGCGGCCGCCGGCGAGCGGCGCCAGGCGCAGCGCGGCGGCCAGCAGCGAGCTCTTGCCGGCGCCCGTGCGGCCCGCCACGCCCAGCCGCTCGCCCGGCCGCGTCGCGAACGACACGCCGCTCAGCGCCGCGCCGCTGCTCGACCCGCGCCCGCTAGACACACACACAGACAAATAGGGATATTGACACTAACTTTTTCTTTTTCTTCTCTCCTTCGAAGGCCGGCAACGCATCAGTGATGCCTTTGGTATTGCTGATGTCCATGGGCGACGATAGCCACTTACCATCAGGTGGATCGTCAGCTCGTTTGCCGGCTATTTCCATAAAAAAAACTGTAAATTAATATAAATTTATGTTTAAAGTATTAATGGTAACATTTAAACACCTATAATATTATTTTTTTGTCGTAATCAATCCCAATAAATTAAATATAATTAATTTAAAATGTTAAAAATAGTAATCATTGCCACGTGATCTGAAACGACATTTTGAGAATATGACGTCATTGTCCGTATTTTATAAGGAAATTCAACGAACTTCAATAGACCGCTAGTATTGAATATCGGTTAGTGACGTCACGTGACGTTTTTGGCGGGAAATTTGATATTGATTTTTGTTTATCGATTTTTGATTTTAAATTGAACATTATTAGTTTCATAATATTTTTTCGTGGACATTAAGGTTCTATCTATAAAAAAAAAATATCCTAAAATTAGTCAACATCCCTATTGTTTTAAAATTGCCGGCAAATAAGCAAAGGCAACACTGTTGCGTTGCCGGCCACAAAAGAGAAGAAAAAGAAAGAAAAAACTGGCTTTCAAGCTCCCAATCGGAACACGAGTCGTTTGGTTAGCTCAAACAAACATAAACTGACGCCCACACACAGACACAGACACACACACACACACACACACACACACACACACACACACACACACACACACACTCACGTAAACGCCTCGTTAAGATACTTCAAATCAGCTCCGTCTCTTCAAACGGAGTCGCTTCCGATAAAGGTTTTAAGGTCGTAGGACCAAAACCATTGAGGCAGTTTTTAGTGGGTATTATCCTTGGAGCGGCGATAGATATAGATATTTTTTCATAAATATTTATTATTTATCATCCTTGGATTGAGTCTCCACATAACCACCAGAGACGGCTCTGCTGGTATGCGTAAATGCATTCTCTGCCTCCCTCCCGTGAGGGGAAACAAAAAAAAAAAACGACGCGCAGTCTGAGAGGCGTTTAAAATTAATTAAAACTGAAGTAAATAATCAACTATTACTTCTACTGATTTTCTGGACATTAATTTAAATTGAACTTCAAAGATTATTCAACTCGGTTAGAGGTATAAATAAATATGATATAATAATACAAACCTGTAGTTAAGAACCACGTCTTCAAAACAAAGAACGCCGTGTGACGGCCATCCGTAGGGCGGGGAATCGCCATCTATTTTTTCACATTCGACCTAAAAAATTACACAACTGTGATTTTCCAAGTTTAGATAATATTTGTTAGTAACCAAGTAAAATGTTAGTAATTATATCATTATGTGTTTAAGTTCAAAACTAACTTGCGAGATATATTCTCCAACGCGTTCCACGGCGATCATTTCCCTTTCGGCTTCCGTGAAAGAATTGAGTACGTTGCTCAACATCGATGTCATAGACAGAGCGTACGATATGGCCAGACCAATCAAACCTACACAGAATATTACACTGTGGTTAATGAGATAACATAAAATTTATTTAAATTACAAAGTTATAATCCAGTTACGAACACACACACACATACGTATACACACACACACACACACACACACGTCAACTAACCAGGATCAGCGGTATGTTGGGCGCGCTGCAGCACGGCGAGCGCAGCAGCGGCGGCGAGCGCAGCGGCGGCGGCAGCCTGCAGCCGCAGCGCGAGCCACTGCGCCGCGCCCGCGCCCGCCAGCGCGCCACGCTGCCACCCCTCCACCAGCGCCTCGCCGCGCTCCGCCCACTGCGCGCCCGCGCCCAGCGCGCGCACCTCCGACAAACCTACACATCAATAAACATAATCTAAAATTGTAACAAAAAAACCGACTTCAAATGAAGTATATCCTTTCCAGTAACAATAAAAAAAGAATCATCGAAATCGGTTGGCGCGATATTGAGGTATTCATCCATTTGTCAAGCACATACGTAATGCTTTAAGACTTATAAGGTTTTCTCATGGATGCCATTGTCAGATCTCGCTCAAAGAACAATGCCCAACTGCCATACATCGTTTTATTTCATTTTCAACTTTAGCGTCTTAAAATAAAAAAATTCTAGAAATCGCCGCTTTAATTTCTTAGCTTAGATATATAAGAATTTTCAGCAGACACACCTCAGAACCAAAGTATTTTGAGATTGAATTCTTATAACCATTGAGTTATAGAGTAGGACGGCTGCCTGTAATTTTTACAATTATTTTATTCTGACTTTTTTTTGATTGACAACCGGATATGGAAATTTGACATCATTACATTTGTCATACCAACATTTATAACGAAATTCTGTCTGTAATATTGGCCAGAAGTCTCCCTATATCTTGCTTGATACAAGCTATGTATCGAAGTGAGTGCCCGAATGAAAATGGACATTGTTGACAGCATTGTTATTATAGTCAATTCATTACTTATTAAAAAAATTATTTTACACTGGGTAATACGGGTACAGGTATTAATTTTAAAATACGTAAAAAAATAATTGAATTGCTTCGGTATAACTGACGTTTTAAGACGCTAACAAAAATAAAAAATAATTTTTGGGCATTGTTCTTTAAGTGAGACTACATGACAAACACCAGTTTCCAAAAAAAAAGAATCGTTAAAATCGGTTCACCCAGTCGAAAGTTTCTGAGGTAACAAACATAAAAAATACAGTCGAATTGTATACCTCCTCCTTTTTTAAAGTCGGTTAAAATAACGGACATTTCGTTCTTTTTCGTGGGTTACGCACACATTACATAATTATTTTAGAGTCTATAGTAATTTTCATTTCATTTTATTTATTTGTAAACCAGTATAACATTAAGATGCTCTCACCTTCTAACGTATCATTAAAATGCACGTACACTGGCGACAGAGCCACACTCTGTAGTCGTTTGATTTGTCTCGACGTGGGCCGGTACCGACGTTGTAATCTGTAAATTAAGAAAACTGTATATATATAGTTATATATTTAACTAGCTGTGCCTCGCGGATTCACCCGCGTTAATATGTGGATAAAACTAACTACAAAAATATATGATGTTATATAGCCTATAGCCTTCCTTGATAAATGGACTATCAAACACAAAAATAATTTTTGAATTCGAACCAGTAGTTCCTGAGATTAGCGCGTTCGACCAAACAAACTCTTCAGCTTTATAATATTAGTGAAGATAATATCATAATACTTCAACGTTCGTATCTTACCAGTAACCAATTTGGTTTACTCTTAATAATATTGTGCATCGCTATTATAAAACCTTTGAAATGTTCCTTCCTTACACGCCTATACGATAATTGTCAATAAGTGAGAACACAAAATCATTTCGAGAGGCATTCATAATTAGATGCATTATAACCACGTCATGTTTACTGGAGTAAACAACAATTTCTCCACAGTCGTACAAATATTCTATACCTGTAATAGATAAACGCCATCGGTAGTACTCCCACCAGCAACCATGGAAGCCCGTAAACCGCAACCGCCACAGCTCCTAATAACCAACACATATTATAGTCCTTCGTTATACTAAACGTGATGAGTCAGACTGTAACTATAAATAAAAAAAACTTCCGACATTTTTATCATAGCTAAGAACCATCTCGATTACATCAGCTTTCAAACAAAAAAACCGTATCACCGGTCCATTCGCTTAGGAGCTACGATGCCAGCCGTTTTCAGCAGTGTTGAAGCGGCTTCTAAGCTAAGCTAGTATTCTAATACTAACCCCAATCCCACGCCGGATGGGTGTCGTAAGAGGCTATTAAATCCGGCCCGCTGGTGGTAAGGCCCCTCGAGGGATTATATTGTTAATATTGATTTTAATTCTTAATTAATACCATTATTACTATTATTATGTCTCCATGCGGTTCGCCTAGATAATTACCACCTTTGAGCATGAGTCAGCCGCCAAACGACTCGGCGTGTCCCGACTGGAGGCTTCAGAGCCAGTTCTTTCTTTTCTCTTTCTTGGCCGGCAACGCATCAGTCATCCCTTTGGTGTTGCTGATGTTCATGGGCGACGATAGCCACCATCAAGTGGATCGTCAGCGCGTTTGCCGGCTATTTCCATAAAAATAGCCATAGACACAGAAACACAGACACGACAAACTTATAATATAACATCCCTCTTTTTGCGTCGGGGGTTAAAAATAGTACTGAATGTTTGGTATTTGAGGAGATATAAAATAATCTCACCAATCAGGGAGAACAACTGAGCTAGCAGAATGTTGAGGATGAACGGCAGGGAGTCGTCCACCGTGTACGTGTCGGAGGAGAACCGGTTCACGATACGGCCCGAGGGCGTCACGTCGAAGAACTTCACCTTGGCCTGAAACAATAACACGATTAATACATGTACATGTAACAAGGTACATTTTAGTACTTTTTCAATGCAATTTATATTATTATGTCGGTTATGCTTGAGATTCTACATGATTTAGTAGAAGTAAAAATGATAATGCATAAGCTATGAGAAAGAGCATAACAGAAATTATTAGACAGATCAATACATGCTCTCGGATCTTAATTGTTTATAGGATTGTCATAGGATTGTCAATTTCACACGGTCTTTTAGTCATCCATCCATCCATCAGCCCTTGGAGGTCCTCTGCTGGAGATCCTCACATTTTAGTAGGTCTTTTAGTATGTGGTAAATATTAGTCGTTATTTAAATAAATATGACATCCATACCTTCACAATAACTTTCAGGAGCGCTTTATGTATTTTTGTAGCGGCTTTGACACCTCCATAGGCAAACAAAAACGCTCGCATCGTCGTAAACACCAAATTGAGGGCAGCTAGTAAGAAGTATATTTCCAAATAGTAATTATCGTTGTAAGCCGACGCTCTCACTGCGCCTATCGGCTCATACGGTACGCTTTCATTGTACTTTGTCATGGTAACATTATCCTGGCTCTGATTAAAAATCAACGTCAAAGTCGTATTGACTATTGTATGCATTATATTGTCAAAGGCGTTAAAACCGTGGTCCAGTAAAGTTTTATTGTCGTGTGGTTCCAATAACGCAATAAATTCCTCAGTCGAATTCGTCCTGTTCTTGATCCAAAATGTGAGCCAAAGGAACGTGAAGTTCTGAGAGAGCTGCATCAAGACTAAGGAGAGAATGATGATTATTGAGAGTAATATCCCCACGGCGCGCAAGTATAGTCCGATCACCCACCACCCCACTGTTCCTTCTGACATGGATTCCTGTAAAAATATATATACTTATTATCTATATGAAAATCTAATAAAGACACCTATTTTAAATAAAGTAGATTAGGAGCGTGTGGCATTACACTTATATATTAGACTACGACAGAGTTACTAACGGGTACTAAAATCACTCCTTAGTACAGAATTTGTATGGTGATTCTTTACTAAGGAGCGATTAAAGTAACCGTTAGTGACTCTGAGTTGGGGCGTAATTAAATAAGTAATCCTGAATTATTTTTTATTTGAGACCTAGTCGCGTTTTCAAAAATGTAGGTTTTATTCTCTTGCAACGTGTATTTTGATTTAAAAATCTAACTAAACCATTGAAGTATAATGTCATTGAATTGACATATTGAACAAAATGTGTGTCCCGCTCGGGAGGTTCGATTTTCAAAATTGAGCACCCGTTCTCCTTTCAAAATCGAACGAATCCATTGAAGATTGAAGCCACGTGGCGCCAATGCATTGGGACATACATGATCTTCGCGGTGTCGATTCTATACGCCAGTAATAATATTTCAATGAACTAAAGTCATTTTTATTTCTAATCTGACGAAAAACCTTTCTTTATTTATCGATCAAAACTCACGTGTACATCCAAGCTGTTGTTGCTGGTTGTGTCGTCATCGTCCTTGACGCACGGCGAGGGCGCGCGCGGCGACTCCTCCCCCACGGACTCCGTCTCGCTCGGCAGGAACTCCTCGATCTCATTGAGGACTACCTCAGGAGGACCTACAGACATTGTATTATATAAGCTAGCCGATTCCAAAAACTTTTTTATACTGTGGATCGGAAGAAAACTGAAAAATACATCTTGATTTACACGTTATTGGAATAGGCTGTTGGAAAGTAGCATATGGCAATCTTAGTAATGTGCAAAGGGACGGATATTAGAAACCATGAACGTGAATACCCGCCTGTCCACACAAACCAACAGACAGGTATCACCACAACTAAAGCTGAGTGAGCAAATTTTTCACTCTTCTGTACCAATAGGTAGTACTATGTATTTTATTTATTTATTTATTCTTTATGTACACATAAAAAAAATTACAGGAAAACAATTAAAGAAATAATGTACAAAGATTCTGCTTATCCGTCAGCAACCCGAAATTCGGGTACAGAAGAGGGCAGAGAGGGATAGCGGAGTCTCCCGCAACGAACCCCCTCGTAGTACGGTGCCCACTGGCCAGCCGGACAAAGATGGCTTCATCAAAGTGGAGAAGAAGAAGAAGAGGAAGCCTCTTTGTCGTAACCAATGCGGTACTGCACCGACAGGACACAATCATCTCCTGCGTCCCGCCGTTCCAGTGACCTACATTTACGTCTCCCGTCTCCATTACACCACGAAGGTCTCCGATGTCGTGGAGTATTTGGAGAAGAAGACAAAGTGCCGGGCGCTGGTTGAGAAGTTGGAATCGCGCAACGCAGTCAACTTTAACTCGTTTGTTGTGCGTGTTCCAACCGAACTCCTGTCGGATTTCCTGAAGGAGGAGCTGTGGCCAAAGGGGGTCGTCTTCCGAAAGTTCCGTGGACGACGACGACCACCGGGAGTCACCGAAAGCGCGTCTCACTTCGCGAATAAGTGAATTAGTTTTTAAGTCTATATTTTTGTATGTATGTTAGTCTGTAAGGTATTTATGTTATGGGCTCGATGCCTGAAATAAAGATTTTTTATTATTATTATTATTATCTCTAACGAAATTTCTTCCAGCAGATCTGCGACTAGGCGACAGAAAGGTAGATAGGTAGCGTGCACACAATAAAAACATGTATTCTGTGATTGTGTGATTGTAGTACATACAAAAAAAATGACGTGCATAACGCCCGATTTACACGTATTAAGTAGTTAAGTAGATAACTAAATTTTAACGTGATAACGTTTATAAAGACGATGAGCCTGGGAGGCATTCACGAAAACCGAGTAACGTCACGGAAGCGCGCGCAGCATTAGAGAGAGAGGCACGCTAGACCGGCCGTCTCTCTCCCACTCAAGCGTAATCGGTCCGCTTGGAAGGTATCAACGCGCGCAAAGTATCGAGAAAGAGATACGCTGAATAATAATAAAACGAAATATATATCTGTAATTTAATATGTAAAATTGTAATTTTTATTTTATTTTACAATCTTTTGAAAAGAAATGATTTCTCGTAGCTCGTACGTATTATTATTATATGAAAACGAAAATCTACAATAGCGTCATCTCTGTTTATAGGTATGAACTACTTGAAAGAACTTTACACAGTACATCGACTCGGACTTTAGTTGTAGTCAAGAAAATCACAGATGTCGCGCAGCTCCTGATATTTAAAACGATTTAAACCAAATTTTCAACTCAAATATGTTTAAAATCGTATAGTTAGTATGAAATTTAATATTATAATCTAGCTAGATACGCGGGTCGCGGTGGCGCGTCAAGCCATGTTCAAGCTGACACAACTGGCGAGTAGCACCGCGGCTCCGTGCGTAGGGCTTCCATTACGTTCTTACATTACATTATTTATATCATAAATTATTCTTCTACGAAATAGACGTTATCACGTAAAACCATTGTCCGTAAACCGACTTTACAGACAACCAATTTTTTTAACTAAATTTTAAGTAAATTAATACGTGTAAACGGACAATTTAGTAACTTTTTAAAATTTACTTATCTACTTAACTACTTAATACGTGTAAATTGGACTTAAGTGTATCAGTGATACCTATATGAATAAAATATTTTGACTTTGACTTGACCTATAGCGCGCACCCGTCCCCCTTGCAGCAGCAGCGCGCGGTGCGTGCGAGCGAGCGTGCGCGGCGCGTGCGTCACCAGCAGGCGCGTGGTGCGGCGCAGCAGCCCCAGCACGCAGCGCTGCATCACGCGCGCCGCCACCGCGCCGTCCAGACCGGACAGCACGTCGTCCAGCAGGTACACTGGGGGGAGGGGGAGGGGGAGGGGGATGTATTATAAATCAACGAACTGTTACACGGGATCTGGGTTTAGTAGTTCTTTTATTTACAGCACGTCGTCCAGCAGGTACACAGGTAGGAGGGGAGGGGGGGATGTAAATCAACGAACTGTTACACGGGGTCTGGGTTTAGTAGTTCTTTTTTTATTAACCGACTTCAAAAAAATAAGGAGGTTCTCAATTCGACTGTATTTTTTTATGTTTGTTACCTCGGAACTTTGGACTGGGTGAACCGATTTTGATGATTCTTTTTTTAATCGAAAGCTGGTGCTTGTCGTGTGGTCCCACATAAATTTGATCGAGATCTGACAATGGCATCCATGTCAAAAGCATATAAGTCTTAAATTTGAAGTCGGTTATTTTTTTGTTAAAATTTAAGATTATTTATTTTTTACTGAAACGGGTTTATTAAGTCAATTAATAATCAAACAAGAAATAGTAGGAACTTTATAGAAACAGCGATTACATGAGAGAAATAAAAGTATTGTTTATTAAGAGGTGTGGCTTTCGCGAGAGACGGGAGAAATGGAATGGTTTGATTTGTAATTAACCTTAAACAGTGCTGGTAATGCAAGAATTAAGGACAGCTGATAATATTAAATAGCGATGATATGCTACATTTATAAACTAGAAAAAAATGTATTTACTCTAGTTTCTAATAAAAGAATTGTAACTCACCTTGTTTTTCTTGATAGACGGCCCGCGCTAGTGCGATCCTCGTCCGCTGTCCGCCGCTCAGCGTGCATCCACCCTCGCCGACGTACGCGTTCCAACCCAGCACGTTCAGGTCCTCTGATAAACAACAATAAATAAACAACAACACTCATAAATTTTCTTTCTTTTTCTTCTCTCTTTCTTAGTCGGCAACTCTGATATTCATGGGCGACGATGGCCACTTACCATCAGGTGGATCGTCAGCTCGTTTGCCGGCTATTTCTATAAAAAAATAAAAAAAATGTGTGCAATTCACACGTGGTAGAAGTGAAACTTTCCAAAATTTTGGTTTCAAGTTAATGAGATGAAAAAGCAATAAATCAAATCTTAAAGCAATAAATCGAAGCGCCATCTATGAATACAACTTAGCACTTTTTAAAAATCTATCTAGCAATAAAACGAATGTTCTATCTTATTCCTCGCGCCATCTATGAATACAACTTAGCATTTTTACTGTCTGTAGAATCGGTTGGTCGATCGACAGAATGAAAGAATGAAATTCTTATTTTTGTTGATAAATTCTTTGAAAATATTTAAAAGAGCATTTGAAAGTATTTAAAAACAGTATAAAAATAAAACTAAAAAAAAAAAACTAAAAAAAAGAAATATTGTGAGACGCGAACCTGCGCATCAGGTATTGTGTATCTACGTCCTGACCATTGAGCTACGGAGGAGTTAAATTGAATGACGAAATTAGCGGTTATATTATCTTACCTGTCGTTGCATCCGGTTTCAAATCACTAACGATTCTAAAGAAGTTTCACTTCAAAATATGATTATGATAATCACACACGCTGGACATCATCATAGAAACGAGATTAAGGATTCTTTTGTGTCAGAATGAAGATAGCATTCAAATCCAAACATTTTACACACACCCAACTGATATAAGTATACTTGGCTATTTCCTATGTACGCTTTTGAGGTATTATAAGAAAAGACAATTCTATCGAAAATAACATACCAAATATTCTTTACCTGTAAGTGCACATGCATCAATAACAGCACGAAACTTGTTCTCGTCGTACGGTTTTCCAAACAGTATGTTGTCGCGTATAGTGCCCCGTATCAGCCATGGCTTCTGAGATACATAACCAAAACCTGAAAATAATATTGTCAATAGCTTGGAAAATTCAGATAAACTTTAGGCCTATAATTTAACAAAGGCCTATAAATATATTGTCTTCCCGAACATACAAAGAATAATTATTACCAGGTAACAACACAAATCACCTATTGTATAAAAAAAAAACTCTTACTAGTCAAATTTTCTGGTATTTGTATGTCACCACTTTTCTTTATCATGTCGCCAATAATAGCCAGCAGGAGAGAGGTCTTGCCGCTGCCGACCGGCCCTGCGATGCCGATCAGCTCGTCCTTTCCGATCTCCAAATTAAGATCTTTCAGCATAAAAGGTTCATGTGACGTCACGTCTGAGGTCGCCGAGTCAGTTCTCTCTCTTCTCTTCGATAAATTCTTTTTCGATCTTCCCTTGTTCTTTTTACTCTTCAGAGAAGTCCTCCTAGTCGAGCCGGTGGCCCACGAAAATGTTGCGTTTTTGAAAATGATCACTTTGTCCTCATCTCTATTTGTGTTCAGCCTGTCATAGTACCCCCCGGAGTCCATATCCGGTACCTGAAATTGTGCTTATAGATAAAATAAAATCGAAGGTAAAAAGACCTTAGTAACTTAGATGACATTACGTTTATTGTTTTCTCTGTAAGTCTAACAATCTATACTAACGTGCCAGTGTTTTTCCAGTCGGTTTTCCTTAACAGCTTGGATGTAGATAAATGGCTACTGTGGCTCATAAACATAAGTAACATCTAACGCACGAAAGTGACATAGCTGATCAAGAATGAAGTAGAAAACTCATCAGAAACAGTAAAATGTAGTATAACTAGTACATTACATAAAACATACATCTAAAAGCTTCTGTATACGTTTGATGGAAACCCAAGCTTCCGTCAAACCATTGAGGACCCACGGGAACGCGTTCAGCGGCGCTATCAGCATGTTGATCAATGCCACTGTTGTGAACACCTGAAAATATGGCCCAATAGTTATGTAACACGTCAATGTTCCTTTGAATATTCGCAAAAAAAGATAGATTCCAACCTTGAAATTAATGAATAGCTTCGAGGCTTTCACGGTTTTTATTGATTTATCACAGATACGTATCCCTACTTATTTAAGTTTTTACACTAAAAAAAGATAAGTAACAACTAACGCCAACTTATTCAGAGATAACGAATAGAAATATCATTAAAAATGTCAGTAAACGTTAAAAAAAGAGGGAGATTTAATATGGTAAAAATAACTGGCTGGCTGGCATAAAGCTGTGACAGCCGATAATGTCAAAAGCAACCATTAAAAAAAGTTATCTAACCTCGGGCGCGTTGAGCGGCTGTCCGCGCAGTGCGTGCGTGCCGAGCGTGAGCGCCGCGACCAGCACGGGCGTGGTGGCCCACAGCACCACGCACACCGCGTCCAGGTACTTGCGTCCGCGCAGATACTTCACCTCTCTAACACGGGCTTCTGTACACCCACACACACACATTTATATGAAGGTTTTTTATGTAACTGGCCAATAAATGGGAAGATGAGCCATCTGATGGATAGATAAAGATAGATCAAGATGATCATCGAGTCTTTGATATAATTGATTTTGCACCCAGAAAAGAACGTGAAGCAGATTGCTTAGTAACTTTTATTAAATGGGTAAGGGTTAGGTTCGAGTGGGTAAGTAGTTCGCAAAGGGCACTGTGACTTAATGTAAACTATTGCAACCGAACAACTTTTGGTATGTTTGTGATTGCTATGAAATACAAATATGTATTCATAAACATGGTTATAGACTACACAGATTGTTAGCAATACAAAATATACTGTTTATTAATTTTTATAACTTGCCTGTAACTCTATTAATAAAGTAGTCCTCCCAAACATGATACTTAATAGTCCTAATGCCTCGGATCATATCGCTGATTAAGCTGACGCGATTGTCCTTGTGTTTCATTAACTCAGTGCTGAGTTCACCAATCTTATTAGCTATCACCTTGTTTATAGGGATTAAAATTACCGAGAAGGCCACACCAGCCAGAAATGATATTCCAACTTGTTGATACAAAAGAAATAAGGTGATGGCCAACTGAAATTAAAAGAATAAATAACTGTAATGCTATGTAATTATTTTTTTATACTTATATTATTACTTATTATTTATATTTTATTATTAAAAAACTCTGTATTATTTAACTATAAAAAAAAAGCAAAGCAACAACCCATAATTGTCCCACTGCTGGGCTCGGGGTCTCCTCTCACAATGTGAGGGGTACAGGCCATAGTCTACCACGCTGGCCAAGTGCGGATTGGTAGACTTCACACACCTTTGAAAATATTATGGAGAACTCTCAGGTGTGCAGGTTTCCTCACGATGTTTTCCTTCACCGAAGCAAGTGATAATTAACTTGTAATACGCACATAATATTTGAAAATTAGAGGTGCGTGCCAGGATTTGAACCTGGGCCCCCGCGTTCGGGAGACCAACGTTTTAACCACTATGCTATCACTGAACTATTTAACTATACATACCTGTAAAGGAATACTCCAGAGTGCATGAAAGCTGGGACAAGAATTGACTATTCTATCAGCATCAGTCGACATGAAATTCGTAATTTCGCCTATGGAGAATGATTTAAATAAATCTGTCGATGTTACACTCAAAGTTTTTCTTAGTATAGTAGAAACAATGGCGCCCCGCATCTTTATCCCAATTACAGCCATTAGCCAGTTGAAATGCACACTGAACAGCGTTCCTACCACAGCAGAAGTCAATAGTCCTGCTGCATATAAATATCTATAAAAAGAAATAACAATATTGTATTATAATTTTCAGTTTACGTAATTTCGGATTAAAGGCTTTATTAAATTTTCCTAAATTCAGTGATAAAATTTGTCGTACATTACATTGTGGTAACTGTGTATGGTTGGTTCGTATTTGAAAGACAGCGATAAACTTCCGTTTAGCCCACAGGTTTAGCCTATACCTCTGATTGACCTGAATTCTGGTATACCTTTGAATGTGCTGGTAATGGTAATTATTCTACAAATATCACAGGCAAAATGGTGGCAAATATTATTTTCACCGATTCAGTTTTTTTTACTTACATATTTATAATATAACGTCATACATAACATACTCACCCAAAATGCATATCAATACTTTCATCTTCGACAAATCGAACGAGTTTATTCAGTAGCAATGGGCCAGCAAAACCAGCCATGTCTGATATTAGTTTGAGTATGCCAATGCTGTAGAACGGTGGAGCGAAGACGGTGTGTAGCGCCCGTAGCAAGCTAACATTCTGCCGACGGGTAGGCCGCAGAGGCACTCGTGACGTCGGTGTCACCGGAGTAGATACTCGAGGTCGCGTCTCATCTACCGCCCCATACCCTGAAATGATTGTATTTTACATAGACTCAATGGCTTCAACCCATTAATGGCCCACTACTGGGCACGGGTCTCTCCTCTTGAGGAGGCCTAGAGCACACTCCACCACGCTGCTCCAGTGCGGATCGGTGGAGGGGTTAGTGGTCATCCCGAGTTTCGGAAGTTTTCAAACTGCCCGAGGGCCTCTGACATGGTTTAATAACTGTTACCACTCGCGGTCACCCATCCAACTACCGACCGCACCCACTGTTGCTTAACTTTGTTGAACACTTTGATGCAAGCTGCCGGGCTATGAGCGCTTCATAGACTCAAACTAAGAAACAAAACTCAGACAATGACTTGCAAAGTTGAAAGGATTTTCGGAAAACTTTTAAAACTTGACAATTTTAACAATAGTGTTAAAATAGTGTTAAAATGGTTCTATTTTTTTGGCTCCAATAAATTTGTTTTGTAGAAGAATTCCAAATTCCAGTCTAATGATAGTCCAGTCTAATGGTAGTCTTGAGATTTATATAAACAGCTATCTAGCTTGTACAAAATAATGTGTCTAATGCTGCATACAAGAAGAAGCCTTAAAATTGCTCACAAGATAGCTAATCCATGTAAAGTTTAGTGAGATTACTAAAAGCCTTTTATATGCTGCACATATTTACTGGTCAGTGATTGACAATATTGTGCTTAATTTATCTAAGAGACTATTAACCCTTTATGTACGTCTTATTAATGAGTGAGAGAGGAATTCCTGTTAGCATTAAAAATGGCTGAACCTCGGAATTTATGCCTATATGAATTTAAATTTTTGAAATTTGTAACCAGTAGTGTTCTTACCTGAACCTATGAAAGGCTCATGTGGAACTTCCGTATACTGCAGATAATTATCAATATTTCCAATGAGAGCTTTATCCAACCTGGCACCAACATATGAGGAGCGGTATGTTGCAGGTAAATCATGCAGCTCTTCTAAATCATCCAATTTATTCTCCAAACCTTAAACAGTAAATTATTGAAATAAACATTCATATCATCCTTATAGATAATATAATGAAAATTCAATTAATTTAAATTAACAATTATTACAAAGAGACAAACCTATGCAATGTAATTAATTGAATTAATTTACCTTTTTGTAGAACAGGGTCAACCCAGAAAAAAGTTAATTTTGACCACCAAGAGAGTCCTTGCAATGCTGTGCCCAGGACACCTTCATCCATGTGTGGTAATAGTGGAGTGTATTCACTCTAAAATGAAGTTATCACATACATTTTTTAATAATATGTTTATTACTACAACTATACACACTGTAGTAGGTATTCATTAAGACTTACATTAGAGTGTTGTGACCCAACGAGGGATTGAGAGAAGTATGTAGGTCTAGAGTTACTAGAAGGTAGTAAAGTCAGAAAATATAGAGCATGAGCACACAAAGTTGCTACATTGAATGTCATTGGTGCTTGAGACAACATATTGCTACGTAATGCTATCATGTTGAGCAGGACAATCAAGCCCCACAGTATCAACTGGCATGTTGGGCCCCGAGCACTTTGCCCCAAACGGTGCTTCAATGCCAACACATACCCAAAATGCACTATCCATGACAAACATGCCGCGCCTGCAGCGAAGTAGTCGACAGGGTAAAGAACAAACTCTTTGTTTGTAAGAAATATATACAGCTCAATTATTGGAGTAAATACAAGTGCCAACACAATAAAGCTGCGTAAAATTATTGCACGTTCCTGAACTTTCTCTCTGATAACCCAATCCTTTCTGTAGCCAACGTAAAATCCAGACACAATAGCCTGAATAAAAAACAAAGGTATCTGTAAGAATAGTTCCTGAAAACAATATCCAAAGTCTTTTGACGTTTCGTTCCATACGTGGAGCCCCACGGGCCCACACATGTCTTCCCATTTCCAAGTAACGTTAATAAAGAAGCTCATTTTGTAAGTCGGATGTATTATAACTCTTTTTTATGTTTATTGTAAACTATGTGTCATCTCCTCATCTCATTCTTAACTTATCTTTAATATTTCAACGTCAAATGTATGGCAATTGACTGTAAACACTATCACCAAATAAGTTTATTCATCATTATACTTATTTTTATGAGCTGCAATGATTCAATGTTACATTTAAAAACTTTATTTTAATTAATTGTTATAGGAAAATTGATATTTTTTTAACTTTACGTTAACACTATCACACTGTCAAGTCAATATGTCAAATATGTCAATTATTTTCACTGACAATATGTCAAAGTCAAGGGCCAAGGCCATGAAGGGTAGAGTAGAAGAAGGGCCATCTCTTAAGGGGAAAGTTAAAAAAGTGTCGTTTACTGAAATTATTCTTCGAGCTTCGTTCTCGATATTAGCATAGCACGACTTGTAGTAACACGTACGGATCCGCCATTTCGCACTGTAGTTTGGAGGTAGATAAAAAATAAAACATAAAATTATCAATTTTTGTAGGGTAGATTTATAAAACCTCACTTGGCTGGGGCGCGCTCTTCTCCGGTTCGTCATTCACGTTTCAGTGCTTCGCTGTTTCGCACGGGCGCAAAATTACTTGTGTAAAAGATTAAAAAAGTTAGAACGAAAAATTAACCAAAGCAAAAGTGATATTTTTATTGAGTGATATGCAGTGTGTTTCGTTGGATTTCGTGGGATTCGTACAGGAAATGTTGGATTCGATTGGATAGTGATTCATCAACGTTTATAATCAGCAGGTAGGAGAATTCCAGTATGTATTAAAATTTAAAGAATACAGCAAGTAGCTAAATAACCCTACTTTAGTCGGTTAAATATTGCTTGCAATGTAATTTGCAAGGAAATTACATGCAATTACGAAGCAAAAACAGATTATCTGGTATATATCAGTGAATATATCAATTTAAATATGAATACTCCTATTCCTCCTTTTTTCCCTTCATTATCAGCACGTGTTTTCCGTATGAAAATTATATTGCAATATGATTTAAATACTATACATAATTGGATTGTCCTTTGGGAGCCTTCCAAATAAGTACTTGCTAACCAGAATTACCTGTGGAGTCCTTCCATTGCTAGTTTCATAAAGAATTTATCAATTTATATTGAAAATAAATACAAATATAATCATATTGTAGTAGTGTACAAATACAAAACCTAATCGGATTTTCTTCTGAAGGCCTTTTAAATAAAAATATACCTGCAAATAAGAATAACTTATTGGGTTCTTCCATCACTAGTATGCACTAATACGTACTAGTAATCCGTAATGAATTTATATCGAAGTAGGATATAAATACAAAACATAATCGAATTGTCCTTTGGGGGCTTTTCAAATAAAAGAGAAACTGCCAACATTAATTTCCTGTGGGTTTCAATACTCTTATTACATTAGAATTACACTCCAATCGAGGCGAACATTACACATTTACGTGCGGAGTCTATAGCAAACTATATGTTACATTACAGAAAACGTATCAGTTACCGCTGATGACGATATATTTATCAATAATATTTGATAGTACTAATCCTTTCACTTTTTATACTAAGATTCTCATACAATGAAGGTGGTCTTATAAAAATACGTTGCAGCAACGTAATGAAATTAGACTTCATTTATTTATTTAGTTATAAATTATTAAAAACCAGCGGGTCTATCATGAACTCTTAATTCCAGGCATTTTACCGGCGTAAACTGGGTTGCATTGCAAATTCGTATTATCAACTCTTATTGCCAGCCAGGCAGCGGTCACGTGACACATCGGTGGCTTAAAATTATCTTCTGCCTGGAAATACCGTATTATGAGCTCCCTTTTGACACTTCGGAGCCGGTTTTGGCTGGCAAAAATTAAACTTCAATAAAAGGTGCCCAAGAGCACTGGAATAGCGATAGTTTGCAAGTGTTTCTATTAGAATTTCGTAGTTGGTTATTTTGTTTTTTATTGTAGGTATAAAAAAAACTCGTTAGCTTTTAATTTATCGAGGCTGATGCAGCAGGTGGAAAAAAAGAAGGATTCAAAGATTCCAAATAAGAGAAGCGAGCGGTCCGCTGGAAATGGTGTTGGTGGTTGTAATATAGGAAAATTATCACTTTCTGCTTAATTTTCGTATTAACGGAGGCCAATGCAGCTCAAGAAAAGCGGAAGAAAAGGCTGAAAAAAAAGAGAAGGCAGCGATGTGGATGTCGTCCAAAGATACTTACCGTTTTACCAAATGCGATAAACCAAAGCCTCACTTCACAATGCGGAATTCCTCGAAATCCACTGATTTAACTGTGGAGACAAAGGGTAGGTTTTTTTATTTCTATTATTTACCCACCTTGTATTCCATCGCGCTGCTGCAGTAAATATTTTCTTCGGTGATTTAAAATGATGTGGGTGCACCCTGTTATATTCTTTAGCATTCAAAGCTAAACCTTTTATTATTAAACATACTCTTTCATGTCAATCTTTGTACAGGTTCTAGAGGTTATCTATTTATGCCACAGTATCATACCAACATGTCACTGGCGACATTGGCTCACACTCAGAGACATAGCCAGCCGTCTGGGGCATAATACCTAAGACAACAGATTTACTGAATAGGGTGCACGAGTGGTGGACTGTTGTGCACATGTAGCAGCAGTTCTTTGCTATTTAAGATACAATAGGTATGTACATGAAAAGAGAAAACAAAAAGTCAAACGGTCACTTACAGTGACTACATTCTAGACGCCGCTACGTCACAGTGGTTTGATGATAATGATAGCGAGAACTCGAGTTAATTATTTTTACTATTTTTGTTATTCATTAACGATAATCTAACCTCTTTTAGTTAATTATTAACTTAGTCACCAGCCTTATTAAACTTGACTATTTTTGTTACAAACATCATAAAATGTTTGACTTTATTTGGCTTGTATCTTAAATATAACTACCCGTAGTTGATAAATACATGAATAAAAATCCAAAACTCTTCAGGGAAAAATATACCTATATTATTGACACCCATCCTTTACTTATAAAAACAATTTTAACATAATATATTTATTTTATATTCTTCTGTAATTTTAGGAATGCCGGGTGTACTAGGCTCCATAGAATGCACTCATGTGGCCATTGTATGTCCTACTGACTATAAAGAATAGTATTACAATGGAAAGCAATACCAGTCATTGGATGTGCAATTGGTGAGTTATTAAAAAAAACACAGGACCTCCTCCTTTCAAATTTAATATAAAATTGTAATCAATATTATACATTTTTAAAGAAATAAACTTAAGTAGCAAACATAATATGACGACCCTGTAGCCTAGTTGGTAGCGGTCCTGCCTATGAAACGAGGGGTCCCGGGTTCGATTCCCGGCGGGGACAGATATTTATGTAACAGATAAATATTTATACTCAGGTCATGGGTGTGATTGTGATATGTTATTATGTGTGTCCCATGCCACCCGTGACACAGGTAAAAACTTATTGCGGGGAGAATGAGTGTATAAGCGTTTTCTTCTAATAATTTAACAAATAATTAATTATAAAATAAACATTGTCATCACAAAAGCTTTTAAGTTACTATAGATCAGTGGGTCAAAGTACTCTATGTCAGCCAGGTGCAAAATATAAGACTTTTAATACAATGGATTTGCTTTTAATAAGAAGTTATTAACTAGAATATGGATTAAAAAATCACACATGAACTCAATTATAATACAATCACAGATATAACAAATCATAACCAGTAGAATAAACACATCAAACAAAATCAAACACATTACACTATATTATTAAAAAATATCACAACATGAAATCAATTATTATAGTCTTCATCAATTATTTATCAGTGACAAATTAACCTGAAACAACAAAAATTTTAGGTCAGTAATGGAGACTTAATTAGATTAGAAAATAAATATTTTACAAGCACGAAAATGTAACTTATTCATTTAATTTCAGGTAATTTGGGTATCTGCTGAGAAGACACCTAACCCTATAAACCAACACAACTCTGGATAATTCAGAAGCGAAATAAAGATATTGTAAAAACTATAACCTTTTTTCTGTTTATACTGACCTTACGACTAAAATAGTCATCAGAGCATCCGCTTCCAAACTATATTATATTGTCATGTATACAATAATATTCCTAGGTTTCACCGAGGTTATCGGGGCTGACTCTTGGGTAATTTGATCCATTGTATTTGAGCAGGCTGGGGCGCTAAGTTACACAATGACGCCGGCAATATCACCCACAATTCACAAATCCCACAATAACTGAAACAAAATAAAATGTTTATTAGGTCGTTACTACGGACGTAGAATGGTTGTTACGCGATTTAATCAAGAATAGTTTTACTAACAAAAAATAAGGTAACTACGCCATTCGAATTATCTGAGTAAAGAATATCAATAAACGAATAAGCAATTTTGCTTATTTACGTAAACTTGAAAAGAAAGTTTTGGGAAGGAATAAAGTTTATTTTATTTAGCTATGGATATTGGATACGTAAAACGTATCGATACCTCTAGATATCGATACTTTTGAGGTATCGATACTTTTAGAAAGATTCGAGTAAGTACTCTCTTCCCCATTTCTAATAAATTACTAACTTGAAACTTAACAATTATTAATCGATATTTTGAACAATTTTATTTAAATCCATTGATTTTTTTTTGTCACATTACCTACTACCAAACCTAAGATAATGATTCGGGGAATTCCCACTCATTGCCGAGCACTTATGTGTGTTATCATTTTATTTGATTGAACTATTTTAGAAGTTTTTTTACGAGTAATCTTTACGGATTGAATAATCTGTGTAGTATTTTTTTAATAACACTATGTCACCAAAATATGTGAGTCGTAGAGAAGTACAAACTGGTTATTTCGTTTTCGTCTCGTCTTACTGGAATAAAAAATATATGTAATAATAAGATATATTACTGGTACTGTAAACTGCTATAGAACATGCATTTAAAGTTTAATCAATCTCAAGAAGATGCCGCAGGAGAAACTAGTGAAATGTGGAAGTATTAAAAATAATGAAAACAAAGCCTTAATCGTTTGACTGGATACCGCCTGGATAAAATTTTACTAGTGTCTATTTTGTGAGACACATTCCAGCTAGATATCTTTGCGAAACTTGCAACACAATTAACATTCCATTTAGGTTTTTTATAAATGTATTAAAAAGTACTCGATACCTTCTAGTATCGATATTTTTGCTCCGATACTTTTTTGGTGTCGATACTTTTGATACGATACTGGTATCGAGTAATGTATCGATACTTTTGAAATTTTGCGTATCCCTATAATATAGATAGATCCCTATAATATAATATAGATAGTTATAAGTGTTGCCAGCTGTAATTTCAAAATTTCGTCAAGCATGTATATTCCGTCCAAGTACTTAATAACGACGCTAATCTTTGAAGATTATGACCATGGATACATATATTACTCTATCTGGATTACTGACTTTGCAGAGGTACTCAAAGTTCGATGACGTCATATCGGAAGGACTATTCAACCAATCAATTGTAGGGTGTCCATACTTATTTAGAAAAATTGTCCTATTTTGATATATTGGTTCTTCAAAATGTTTTCTCTTCGAAGATTTGTATCCATTAAGACTATTATAGTATAACTAGACAACAGTCTTCATAGAGGTACCTGAAGACAGATGACGTACTATTAGATGACCGTTTTCGACCAATCGCGGGACGGAATGAGGTTGTCCTTCATAACTGTAAGGTGTCCATACTTAGATGAATTATGTCCTAATTTGATAAGGTTCTTCAAAATGTTTTCTTGATAAAAAAAATTCTGGCGGTAAAGAAATATAATATTGAAATAACATATCTTACTACTAAATCTTTCAAAATTATCTTTATTTAATGAAAAGGAATGTTTTTATATGACTATTTTTGTATAAGCTGATAACGAAATTAAACAATATTATTATTTATTACAGTACATTTCCTTAAAATTCACCACAAGTGTAAAAAATTTTAACAATTGAATCACATATGGATAACACTATAATGATCTATGGATGACTATAGATAACATGGGCACCATAGAAAAATGGGCATCCTATGTAACTCCGTCTTTAGGCACCTCGTCGAAGTTTGTTGTCCAGTTATACAATGGCCTTGGCGTCCTTAGCGGCGTACAATAATTATACTTTAGTAGAATCATTAATCCACCGGACCGATTTGACAGAAAATAATGTCACTTTGTGAATTATTTTGGCCATAGTAATAGTAATAGCGAATTCTTAGTCCATATAAAATACATGTTTCAAAATCTTATTGTATCAGTGATTCACATCAGAATCGGTTTGTCACAATAAAAAGTGGATCTAAATCTGTTAAGCCGTCCGCGCGTGCCTGAAATCCTTTAGCAATCAGAATATATTTTTTCCCGATAATGCCTGTTGAAATCCATCAAGTGGCAACACTGTTTGGTCAGCAAAGTTTTTATTTTGACGTTAAGTTTTGACGTAAGATGTCAGTGGATAGTCCTCACCATGGACATATTATACTATCTGGATTGCTGACCTTGTAGAGGTACCTGAAGTTCGATGACGTCATATCTTAAATGGACTATTCGACCAATCACAGTCCGGATTGAGGTTGTTCTTCATAATTGTAGGTTGTCTACACTTAGAAAAATTATGTTCTATTTTGATATGGTTCTTTAAAATGTTTTCTATTGGTAATGTTTCTCTTAGTAAATATCATAATATTGAATTAAAAGCTTTTTATTAAAATTTCTTCAAAATTACTGAATTTAAAATATTACATTTGTTTTTATTGTAATTTGCTCACTGATAATTGATAACAGTACATCACCACATTTTAAGCAACACAAACAAAAACGACGACCACTAGTCTTCACAAATCCCCAATGACCGTAATCGCCACATTGAAAAATTGTATTAACTTTTTGGCGTAGTGTTGCAAAGTACCACACAATTACGTTACTTATAATATTCATGTTAGATGTTTTTATATCATTATAAAAAATCATAATCGAATGATATAATTATCCTGGGACTATAGATAACATGAAAAATGGTTCCTCGGTTATGACGTCATCCGTCCACAGGTACCTCTACAACGTTACTTATCCAGTGAGAGTAATACATCCATGGTCCTGACAAACGTCAAGAGGACATTCGTTCAAAAACAATCGTTTAAAAACTTAATTTCACATAAATAAAAACCAAATGGTTATTTCTTAATTATTTATAGCATAAAACATGTATTTTAACTATTAATTTTATTTTAATACAAAATATTCACTGATTATATTTTAATTACAGCTAAATTATATTAATAATAAGAAACCGTAATCTTTTGGAGACTTACCGATTCAAGTTTTTGAACATAGCGCTAGACGACAAAACTGGCCAAAGACAAAAGACCCAAAGCAGATCAAGACAGAAGACATTCAATATTTGGTATGTCATAATACGAAACTCGGCCTGCCTGGTTTAAGGATGGCCTGTAAAAAGCATGGTTTCTTTAAAGTTCATAATAAGCCCGCAGTTCTGCGTTCAATCATAATTCATAAAGAGCCCTAACCATGTTATGCAGACAACTGCAACAAAAAGTACTCGCTAATCGGATCTACCTGTGGGGTATTTCCACTGCATTGTACGTGTATTTCATAAAGAGCCCTAACCATGTTATGCAGACGACTGCAACAAAAAGTACTCGCTAATCGGATCTACCTGAGGGGTATCTCCACTGCATTGTACGTGTATTTCATAAAGAGCCCTAACCATGTTACGCAGATAACTGCAACAAAAAGTACTCGCTAATCGGATCTACCTGTGGGGTATCTCCACTGCATTGTACGTGTATTTCATAAAGAGCCCTAACCAGGTTACGCAGATAACTGCAACAAAAAGTACTCGCTAATCGGATCTATCTGTGGGGTATTTCTACTGCATTGTACATGTGTTCCAGAAAGAATCTTCACCGCATTATGAAGCCGACTAGCGTATATTTCATATGGAATTAATACTGCACGCTATTTGTTGAACTATACAAAGTACTTGATAACCGGATCTACCTGTGGGATAATCGATTACTCAAACAAAAAATATATTTCTAAAGGAACTCGCGTCACGCTGCATACCATACGGTGAACTGAAGCAAGTACTTATTTTTCGCATGAAACTGCGAAGGATTTCTATTCAAGGAACAATGGCAGTAGGTATATATTCAATTAGCAGCAATAGAGTCATAGAGCCACATGATCGTTAGGGCCAGATGCCATTATGCCATATACACAGCACTATAATAGTCCACCGAGACTATATGTTGCTCAAGGAGTCACATTTTCCGTCCGCAGTTACCGTGACTTGTGAACTAAGTTCCTTTTCAATCATAAAGTCTATAACTCAATAAACAGCTTAGCCTGTCATCAGGCCTTTAAGCTACAGTTCCTTTTATATGATTCTCTGACAACTGCTGCAATGGGCGTAAAAATTGTACAAACCATATGTGACTCTGACACAAAGGCAGTCAAGGCAGATAACAAAGCCAGCCTAAAAACCGCCTAAATCTGTAAGCCCTAGACGTAAGTTTTAAAACATTCTCACAATATAGACATAAATTATGGTATGCCTCAGTGAATCAACAAGGGAATTTTATTTATTCTGGAACATCCAGTTCTTATGTTACCATGGAACAATTCGCATAGATATACTTATTTATGCAATAATATCGCAATAATAATGAGACATGGAAGTATTAATATACTTCTTACGATTACGATTTGATTATACTGAAGGTAAACTAATCAATGTATGTGTAAAAATGGATGCATATGCCAATATATGATTGGCTTATAAAATTATGAATATTAATTCCGAATTTCAAATTATATTTGAATAGTTGAGGACAACTTAATTCAAGCTCTTTTATACTCTTATAAACTGATGTGATAAGTTTCTTTTAAAAAAGAAAACCTTTTTTGGTTCAATTTCATCCGGATTGAAGAAAATACTTATGCTACATCCTGTTTATACGTCATAGGTACATATCGTTTGGCTTAGTATAGCAAATATTTTTAAAGGGTTTTAAACTTACGAAGGCGTATGGAATACTTATCTATTTCTACTTAATTAATGATAATAATAATAAACAAATAACCTTCAATGGGTGATTTATTTTCTCGTTGGCCAGTCAATGATAATGACAAATAGTAGGTATACTTCTGTATACCCCTATTATATATACGATAAACAATATCATTGCTTAATGTATTACTTAATTTTCAAAATTTATTGCTCTGTTAAAAGTAATATTTTTTAATACTTGGCATTTTTTAATATTTCCGTTCTGGCGGACGATTGATTCATCTTTGCCTACCAGGCTAGAGATACAAATATTTTCTATATATGCAAAACATGCATGTATTCCACAGATGATATATAACATTTATACTTCATATGAGTATGCCTCAACAACGGGGTCCCGCCTCCATAGTAACCAGAATCCAGACATGATCACTAAGAAAACCTCATATAGGTACAACAAAATTTGTTGTATGAACGATTAAATTTGCCATTGAGTGGATGTTGTAAAATAATACAATCAATAATGTATTTTTAATGTTGCAGAATTCGGATCTAGGACATAGCAAATTTACAATCATACATCGAATGACAAATCGAATTAAATTTATCTTTGTTCTAATAGAACAAATCTTAAGAGTAATAATTTTCTTCATGCGAGGAAAATCTGAGGCGAATGCAAGCAATATGTACACTTATATGGTTTTATAATTATATTCAAGTTTTACGTCTTTGGTTCACCCATATATATGTCATCCTATAAACATAACAATAATAGTGACAAAGTCCCTTTATGGCCTCCACCAATATTTTTTTAAACATTGAGTAATTTTATTATAGCTATAATATAATATTATATAATACTTGCTTACACTGAAAAATCACAGTATAGTTACCGGATAGAAGTCCGGATATTGTTTCCCCTATAAAAACATCCCAACTGTTTACGCTTTGCACTGCTTGAGTTGGGTTAGGAGTGGTTTGCGTATTGTCACGAAAACAATTATAACTTTACAATACTTTGTAATCCAATGTGCCTTATTATTTCACATAGGTTTTAATTCTAGAGATCATAAGCAGTTCACCCATGTCCTTGCTAATTGTTCAAGGCAGTCGAGACAAATAAAGATTATATTTTATATATTTTTCTATAGAAAGTATTTTCATTGCGGCCTACTTAAATACTAGTTAACTTGGAACATAATTATATCCAATGTTATTCAATTTAGTATTTTTTTTTACTGTCACATACTTATAATAACAATAATAATGATAATAATCCTTTATTTCAGACTGATCCATATTATGTTAGTAGGTATATCTTACAAACTAGTGTTAGTAGATACAAAACCAGTAAAATATTAAATAATCATAATAATCAAAATTTATTACAATATGCTTTTGGTCGAAAAACCAAAAGAAGCCGATACATTTATGTACTTTATTTTATACAGATCTATGCAAAAAAAATAAAAAAATATCTTATGACAATGATAGATCAGTGTTCTATGTTGTGGAAAAGTGGAAAATTGACTCTATCAATGGACTGAATGTGCCTGATGCTCTGTTTTAGTGGTTCAAACCACTTTCGGATTATTGCCTTTCAAATTAAACCATTTAAAGGCATATCGGTTGGATGATCTCAGTCTATAGAGTACATCTGTACAGGCATTTTTGTGTTTAGATAATATAGATAATGTTTTAAACAAGACAGTGGTTTTATATAGATATTTTTTTACAGGTTTAGGAATTATTTCTGGTCGGCGACATAGTTGCTGCTATCGTTGCTACACACGCTGTAGTAGTGTGATCTAATTTAGCTACAAAAACTTGGATCCTTCGGGAAAAAACTAATTTCAGTCAATACAATTATCATCAAATTACTTACTCTCTTAGTATTGGCAAGGGTTACATAGAAAAACACCATATATAATATATTATGAATAATATTATGAAATTAATATTTACCTCATTTATGTCATTAATCATTTTTTAAAAAGGATCTGGATATTTTATATAAAACGTGCATTAATCAGTAGATATTCCACTATATTTAGATAACATTGCACTCATGTTTATATTATCAAATAAAATTTACTACCTATCAGTAACATATACCGAGTGTGCTATATATTATGGTTATTAGATGCACATATACTGTGTCACCAATATATTGATTAATAGATTGAAATTAAAGAGTAAAATATTGCTATCATATTACAATAAAAAATTGAAAAGCTAAAAATATCATTAGTTTCACGACTACCTTCTCTAAACTTCTACAAGTCGTGCTATGCTAATATCGAGAACGAAGCTCGAAGAATAATTGATGATTAAACGAACTTACCTGTACGTGAAGTTCAATCTCAATTATTCGAGAGCTTCGTTCGAAGATATTAGCATCCCTCCCTCCCTAGTGTACATGTCATATACACTACACCCCTAGTCGTGAAACATGAAACAGCTCAGCAAATCTCTGAACTTAATGACGAACCGGAGAAGAGCGCGCCCCAGCCAAGTGAGGTTTTATAAATCTACCCTACAAAAATTGATAATTTTATGTTTTATTTTTTATCTACCTCCAAACTACAGTGCGAAATGGCGGATCCGTACGTGTTACTACAAGTCGTGCTATGCTAATATCTTCGAACGAAGCTCTCGAATAATTGAGATTGAACTTCACGTACAGGTAAGTTCGTTTAATCATCAAATAGAGGTTCCAATAATGGTCATTATGGTCATTCCAAAATGGCGCTAGTGTCTGAGAAAAAGCGATATGAACATGGCTGTTGTAGACGGAGTGAAGTTTGCTGAGTTATGCCACCCGTAATGAATGGCGTTAGTGTCTGAGAAATAGCGATATTCGAACATAGCTGTTGTAGATCACACCGCAGCGCCACCCATAATTCGATGCATTTTTACGTTTTTACGGACACTTGTCTTTTCATACACAGAGATAGCCCTCCTTCTACCTGCTATACTCCATGGCCAAGGTGTTAAATCTTGGAGGAATATCATTCCTCCAAGCCATGGAGTAAGTGTGGACAGTCTACAATTATGAAGGACAATCTCAATCGGCCTGTGTTTGGTTGAATAGTCATTCCATTGTGACGTCATCCATCTTCAAGTACTTCTACGGAGTTATGTATCCAGTTAGAGTAATATATCCATTGTTATGTCCATAAAATGGTTCTTGAAATATAATTAATATAAAATACATTTATTTCAATGCTACCAATATTACGCCCAAGTGCTGTCTATTGCAAAAAAATATAGGGTTACATTCCTCCAAGTAGGGGTTTATGTCGATATTTCAATGGTGTGGAATGGCAGCACTCATTTGTCAAGATTATTCCGACTGTTTCATGTTCATTTGAGTCAAGCATGGATATATCTATCTGGATTGCTGACCTTGTAGAGGTACCTGAAGCACAAAATAGTTCGATGACGTCATATCTGAAGATATGCATAAGGACTATTCGACCAATCACAATCTGGATTGAGGTTGTCCTTTATAATTATTGTAGGGTGTCCACACTTACTTAGAAAAAATGATGTCCTATTTTGATACGGTTTTTACTGAAATTTCTTTCGGTTCTCATTGATAATTGATATCAATACAACACCACATTTTAAGCAATACAAACAAAAACGACGACCACAGTCTTCATAAATCCCCGATGACCGTAATTGCCACTCTGAAAAATTGCATTAAGTTTTTGGTGCAGTGTTTCAAACTACCACACAATTACGGTACTTATTATATGTTTTTATATCATTATAAAAAAATCTTCATCAAATGATATATCCTGGGATAACATGGACACAATAGAAAAAAGGTCCTTAGGCTATGACGTCATCCGTCCTCAGGTACCTCTACAAAATTACCTATCCAGTTAGAACATCCATGGTGTCAAGTGACAAGTGACAACGTCAATCAAATTAAATAAAAAAAAATATCTATCAAATTTTTCAATGTCAAGTTCTTTGGGCATGTCAAGTTCTATCAATCAAAAACAAATTATAAAAATAAAATAAATTACAATCGTTAATTGTTGTAAGTTATATAAAATAGTTTGTTTGCTTGTGATAACTGTGTGTTAAATAAGTTTTATTCAATTTACATAAAACTATAGAACAATATTTCGGTAGGAAATCAAGTGCTTACCCGTAATTAGGCGATCAGTTTCAGCTATTTAGATTTTAGAAAAGTTGTGTTTATTTACTTTTTGTCTTTGAAACGAAATGATAAGTGAGAAAATTTGAACATGGAGGTTTCTCATATTCCTATAGAAGAAGATGCGAATTTAAACTCTGAAGACCAGGACATTGATCCTATTGAAGACATCATAGATTATCTAATCAGATGTGCTAATATATCTTTTAAGAATGCTCATGTTCAAGAAGAAGAATTGCGGACTGCGGACAAAATAAAACTGGCGTGTGATCTTTTTAAACGATCGCCTACAAGATTCCTTTTACAATTTGGAAAATATTTATCACCCAACCACTTGGAATACTTTAAAAAGATACAGCCTTCCAGTAATGATTATGAAAATATTAGTCTAGAGGAGTGTATAAGGCAACTTGAGAGATATCATGCTAACAGGTACAAGAGAGTTAGGAACAGACGATACAAGGCACTTCAAAAATTACAACAAGATACAGATTATTTTACTGACAAAGAAATGATGTTACGGAATCCCCTTCTTTATGAACAGCTTGTGGGTCAGTATATGACTGATGATGAAATAAGGGAGCGTGATTCTGTGGATAGTGGAAATATTACTCTTCTAAATATGATCCTTGATACAATTGATCGAAGTGAAATGCGGGAAATGAAAAATGAACAAATGCTTGAGGAGAATGAAATAGATGACACTAGTCTTAAAAATGACAGCAGTGGCAATATTAGTGATACTAAAAAAAGCAATGAAAAACAGTGGGGAGCATTTGAAGTTCCGGACACAGAACCATCACATATTCCTGAAGCGAGACCACAATCTATGATCAATGCAAATGAAAGAAACTTGCTTCGTGAAGAGTTTCTTCAGGAAATGTACAGTAGTTTTATGGAAGGCAGAGATGTGGATGTGGATTATAATAGTATAGACAATAATGAAGAATACGATGATCTTGAACAAATTTCGCAGGATGCAGAAGACAAATATTTTGACTCTGAGACTAATGAAACTGAAACACTTGAGGAACATATGGATTTGGTTGAAATGTACAAGAAAACAAATATAAATGATAGTCCTGTTGATCCCTTGGATGAGTTTATGGAGCACATATCTAAAAAAGTTACTGTTTAAAATTTAGTTTTAATTAAGCAACATAAAAATATTAAATCTCATATTTCTTACATTGAGATTGAATCTTACATTTGAGTTTTCTGTTGGCACAAATAAATTATTGGATAATACATTCTGTATTATTCCTCCATTCAGTAAAAATGGAGTTATATACTCGTAATAATTATGTAAAATGTCACATTATATGTACAAACCATAGTTGTTTCATGAACATGATTATTATGACACTTCTAAAATTAAATTGATTTGATTAGAATGTGTTTTTTTTATATTTACTAGTATGTGTAACCTTATTCTTGATGACACTATTTAATTTACTTTATCCACTTGCTATTCTTTTCTTTAAGTTATGACTTGACAAGCGTTTGGCACCCATTGTCATCAGTATTGTCAACTCTGTGATCAGAATCATGGTCGTAGCCTCAGTCGTAGCACACATATCAACTCGTAAACGGAACGAAAACGTATCAACTCTTGCATGTCAGTATTCTTTGTATGAAATTCCCTACTGTAAAGCACACTTATCGAATTCGTAACGTAATCGCCTCGCCTCGAGACAAGCTCACGAACCGCGGTACAGTGCGTGGACGACTTGCCGTACCCGCGCTTACGTCTCACCGTACGCTATCCTTCGACTTTCCGTTTCCTCGTGCACGCCCCGCGCCACGTCGGCGAACTGCTGTCATTCGAGCCGTAAGCGCGGCGTCGCCTAGCCGTAGCCGAGTCGATTTGGAGCTGTTGGTCGGTTGGTAACGCGCTTACGTTAGGTTGACGGCGAGGCGATCCGGTGACGATCCCTTTCCGAGTTGATATGTTCGCTACGACCATCACTGAAAGCATCACCTGCGATGGACCCACTTATTATTCCGGTTCAGATTCTGCATTTCACACAGGGAAAGAATATTTAACTCAATAGGGATGTTGATTAATTTTAGGATTCAATTTTATTTTATAGATAGTACCTCAATATTCACGAAAAAAATATTACAAAAATAATAATCTTCAATTTAAAAACAAAAATTGATAAATAAAAATCATTATCAAATTTCTCACCAAAAATGTCACGTGACGTCACTAAACTATATTCAATACTATCTGTCTACTAAGTTTGTTGAATTTCCATATAAAATTGTTCCAATGACGTCATATTCTCAAAATGGCGTTTGAGGTCACGTGACAGTGAGTACAATTTTTAACATTTTAAATTAATGATATTTAATTTATTGTGATTGATTTTAATAAAACAATCATATTTTAGGCCTTTAAATGTTACCACTAATAATTTAGACATAAATTTATATTAATTTATAATTAGTGTCAACATCCCTATTGTAGTTTTCATGCTTATCCCTATTCACTGTGACCTATTAGTAAAAACAGCATGAAAATTAGTGATATGGTTTTTGAGTATTTTTTATGTAATCACCAGCCAAACGAGCTGACGATCCACCTGATGGTGGTGGCCGCCGTCGCCCGTGGACATAAGAAATACCAAAGGCATCACCGATGCGTTGTCACCCAAGAAAGAAAGATAGTAATAGAATTGGCTCTCAAGATCAAGCACTTTTATTATTTGTATGATGGGCAATATTTAAAATTTTTAATTTAAGAATTGTAATGCTACTAAAATTTATTAGGAGGTAAGTAAAAACTGTGTTACAGAACCTTTTCAACAAGTCCTTTTCTCAACTATTAACTTACCAACTAACAATGTCATTAATAATCATTGAAGTATAATGTCATAGAACAGACATCTCGAACAAAATGTGTGTCCCGCCTGGCAGGTTCGATTTTCAAAATAGAGCCCCGGTTCTCCTTTCAAAATCGAACGAATCCATTGAAGATTGAAGCCACGTGGCGCCAATGCATTGGGACATACATGGTGTTCGCGGTGACGGTTCTATACGCTAGTAATAATACTTCAATGATAATAATACGATTTTGTTCTTGCTGAAATCGTGGTAAGATATAACAGCATTATATAAGTCGATTTACATGCTTACTTGGCAAGTACTAGGTACCTACTTGATGAATCGATATCACATATGGAAAACTAATTTTACATTTGAATGCATACAGTACAGGCAATTGTTCTAATTTTAATTATATAATCCGGAAGTGTTATGGCTTTGCTGCTTACGAAAAATATTATGTTGCGTAACAGTAGGTAGGTACCCATATTACATTGTGTGTAAGTTGCATCATAGCAAGGATATTGTAATTAATAAATAGGTAGGTATCAATACTTAAATCTTATACGGCGGCAAAAGAGCGCATCCCTTTTAAAGCCCTTATTCGACTTGGACGCTCTACTACAGTAGGTACCCTAGCTGTTATAATATTTACAAGTGTTTTCCAAAACGGTAACCTTCACCTTCGTATGTAACCAATTTGAAATCTGTTGTGTCCCATTTCTTCCTTAATTACAAATCAACTTTGAAACCTTTTAGTTTGTTTTAATTAGGTTTACAAGCATTTCCTTTAGAGATCGCTGGGCTCTATTCTATTAATATAAGCCTATATACGGCCTTTCCGTCTATAACACACGATTTAAATAGCATCTATTGGATAGCACCTCTTTTCATGACTATGAAGACCAAGCTGGAGGCGACAGTTTCTACCGCAGCGACGACAAGAGAGTGTATTATAGAATGGGCTGGTCAGGAAGCCATTTGCTGTTCCTTGCCTCTCCTGTCGGATACTATAAGCTAGCTTCATTTTAATCAGTAAGATTTATAAATTAGCCCGGTTCCAGGCTTCCCATCCTGGTAGAATGATGTGTCGTAAGAGAGGCAGAAGCTATCAAAAAAACAGAAATTTTGAAATCCTTATGGTGGTGAGCTTTTTAATTTGACACCCATATTGCATTATTCGATTTATATTTATTTTTGGCACACAATGGCATTTCACAGCCACGATATTGGTTTTTTTTTAATTTAACTTACCTAAGAACACTTGGGTTATCAAGACGAAACTAACGTTATCTCAATTATATAAATCCGTTCAGCGGTATGGAAGATACAAGGTATTATAGAATATTACATACATATAAGATACGCGCGAAAAACATAGGTAACTCTTCCTGGGAGTCGGGTAAAAAGAGGACTGTTAATGTAGAGCCAACATACCATACCTAATTACCTACCTACCATACCTAGGTATAATTTTTAAGATCTATTTGAATAGTCTATATCCATCGTATTGAAATTTAAATCTCCTCTACGTTGATCGTAACGTTCCCGTAGGATAACACAAAGTCTATAAACTTATTATTTTTCAAACAATCTCAACGATAAACCGCAATACGAATTACCTAATAGACTTACATACTTAAATAAATTATGCAAATAAATAATGTCTGGCGCAGCAGTCATAATGTGTACGGAAATATATTTGCCCCGGGGACAATAGGTTTGTAGAATATCGCGAAAACGGGTCCTAGCGTAGGGCGTGCGGTGCGCTATGGCCGCCGCGCTGTGACGTCATGGGTGCGTCCACTGCGCGACGCACGGGACGCAACAAGCACCAGACGTGTTGCAGACGCCGCAGATGCCGCGCGGAAAACTCGACTTCGCGCCACATTAAAAACTGCTCACGCGCCGGCCGCATCGCGCATACGAGCGTTGTTCACCATCAAGCTGGCTGACAAGGCATCAATATGAACTGGGTAAGTTTATGTATAAATTAATAATTTTCTATGTAAGAAATAGGTTTTGGGAAAATATTGTGAATTTTTTTTTGTTGATATATTTTTTCAATTTCTAATGTAATTTGTTCTGGATAAATTCAAAGTTATTAAAACTATATCCTAACTTACTAATTAAAGTAGACAAGAGCTAGCAATGTATGAAAAAAATACGACGTAAGTAGTGGTTCATCAAATTAATTAGTACCCGAATAAAATATATCTTCTACACTATCGAGACTATATAAAGCTTTACGGTTTTTCACAATATTTCAGTGCTTAACTACCTGCAAAAGTTAACTTTCGGTGTCACCTACATTAAATATCTCGGTGCTACGTAATTACCCACTTGACGTCGGCAATGTAAAAGACGTCAACGCGTTAAAAGCGCTACACGAATACCCGTATTGTTTTTATTCGTAATGTTTTGTAGCCAGGGTGTTGTTTTTCTTAATAATTATTTATTTATTATTGAAACTGTGACTTACACAATAATTTTATTGTTTTATTTCGCTAACAGCAAGGCTCGATTAATTTCTGTTATGGCAAAAACTCGAAGCTTAAAGTACTTATTATTCCAGTTTAAGTTGGTTGAGGGAAAAATTAATAATCCACAATAAATAACATATTTGTAGATAAAGATATATGATAAGCATTAATAAAGGCACGGTAAAGTAATATAAACAGTATCCCGACTCGGCCCTGCCTTTGAAAAAGTTGCCTTCAGCCGCGCGGTACGTAAACGTGCGCTAGGGCTATCCGCCGACAGTATTTTAATTTTATCAAACGACTTGCGTTTCTTTGTAGTTTTGGAATTATAAATGTTATATTTTCTATTTTAATAAGCAATATAAGCAATTCGTTGTGAATGAAATAGGAAGTGTTCAATAAAAATCCATGTTGTGCTTTGTATTAGTACTGTGAAGGTTTGTAAGCCTTCAGAAGTAGAGACAGATATTCTTAGGGCAGGGTAAGTTCTTCTTGGTTTTCTTGGTTAAGGTAAACATAAAAGGTAACTGTCCAATTCTATGAACTTTATATTGCTAAATTAATTAATAGCATTGAAATCAAAGTTAGAGTAGCAATAACGTTAAGGGCAAATTAGACGCATTTATTCAAATTACAATTATTACAAATTATTATTATTAGGTACAATTATTATTTCCAGACGAAATTGTCATTCATATAGTCGTTTATATTGTAGCGAACACTTACGTAAGCGATACGATACAAAATTGTTTTTAGGCTTACCTTACGGAATCTTCAGGTAATCTAAAAAATGTTATGCCTGGATCTGTTAATGACGAATTTAAACAACCATAAAAAGATTAGTAATGTCTATAACTTTTTTTTTCATATTAAATACTTGTGTTTATTTTAATCAAAGCAAATATTCATAAATCTCACACTACACAACCACCACACAACAAACGCGTGTATTGGATGAAGATAGAATACTGTTTATATTACTTTACCGTGATAAAGGGTACTTGGCTCTTGTAAAATTGCTAACGATTATAATTATCGGAATCAATGGAACCTTTGATATTGCCCAATATTGCACATCGTTATCATTCAGTTACGATTGCCACAGGAATACGTTTGGCACGAATTATTCTATGGAAACGTTTATTAAATTTCAAATATTTTTATCATCTATACTTAATATTATAAAGCTGAAGAGTTTATTTGGTTGAATGCGCTAATCTCAGGAACTACTGGTTTGAATTGATTTTTTTTGTGTTTGATAGTCCATTTATCGAGGAAGGCTATAGGCTATATAATATCATATATTTTAGTACATAGTTAGTTTTTTCCACAAATTAACGTGGGTGAAACCGCCGAGCACAGCTAGTTAAGTTTAAAAAATATAATAATCTTTTTCAACCATAAGCAGGAACGAAGTAAAACATCGTTAATCACACTGTATTTGCACTACAGTAATATAACTTATTACTTGCTAACTTAGTAAAAGTTTAATAAAGCGGCGTTGATAAAATATGTCAGCGCCGTACATCACGTCATTGTTCGGCGGCGTAAAGCACTTGGTCTTTGATTAATTCTATCAATAAGGCTGTATCCAGTAAAGTGGTGTAGTGTGGGTGCAGGAAAGAAATATTAACACTTTCACGTGGTTTGTGTGTCGTTGACCAGACGCTGCGTCTCCAAGGTGAAGAGGAACCCACGCGCTCATCGATCGTTACACTGCCTCGCCGCCATTTGCTACAGTCTACATGATATCCTCGTTTAGTGTGACTATTTTATTAATGTCTTTCGGCTACTTCTTATTGGTAGCCGAACATATGGACGCCATTAAAACGAATAGACTTCCTGCCCCTTAATGACCTTGATTTGTCACAAAATAACCGCGCCGTACCTACTTAGTTTCTCATTAAGTCAAACAACAATATTGCATTTAGTAATAAGTGGCCCAGAAAACGTCCTACCATATTGCTGACTATCCTAATACTCTATGCAAATTTGTCACTTTCCGATTTTATATATCGAATTTGGTAATAACTCAACTATAATGCCACCAAACGGATTCTATCGTAGCCGCGAACCATCACCTGGAAAGTGTATTATATTACACATTGAATTGGCCGATTGAGGTCAGCTCGTCGTGCAGAATGACAACGATCACTGACAGACTCAACAATCATATTGATATATTTAAAAATGTTATATCAAACTAGCTGACACGGAAAACGTTGTTCTGTCAAATATTTTCTTGATAGGGACAGCCTTATCACGTACCGGTATGAAATATACTTTACGACCTATTCTCATTTTACCAAATATATACTAAAAATCATAAAAATCGATCGAGCCGCTTCGGAGTTCGGAGGAGCGCGATTACAAACACTGTGACACGAGAATTTTATATATTAGACAATATAACTGGTAGGTAGGTACATATTCGATAATAAGCTATTAATTAATTTGCCTATAATTCTGCCAATTTATTATTGGACCTATTTTTATTACTGATATGTTGTGTGAAGGGTTTGCCTTCCTAAAAGACCGAACTAGAAAGAACCGCTCGTGCTTTCAGCAATAAAAGTGCACAAGTTTAAAACATTTATGATTACGTTCAGTTCGTATAAGTAGGCATAATACAATTTCACAATGACTTGCGAAATCCCTCTTTTTAACACGCTTTTATTAACTTCACTTTATACATTACTAGGAAATCGCCCTCACTTCGCTTCAGGAAAAATAGTGAAAAAAAATATAATATAGCCTATGTCACCCGAGGATAGTATAGCTTTCCAACAGTGAAAGAATTTTTCAAATCGGTTCGGTAGTTTCGGAGCCTATTCAATGCAAATAATCAAATCTTTCCTCTTTATAATATTAGTATAGATATTATGTATGAAACGACATATGTAACGGAATTCTTCAACGTGATTTTCACCAATTTGGAGATTAGCTTGAAAATTTGCAAGGGCCGCTGAAAAATACATTAATTTCATAGTTTCAGCGTATTTTTTAAAGTTTGTTTTAACTATAAATTATATTATCTATACTAATATTATAAAGAGGAAAGATTTGATTGTTTGTTTACAATGAATAGGCTCCAAAACTACTGAACCGATTTGAAAATTTTTTTCACTATTGGGAAGCTACACTATCCCCGGGTGACATAAGCTATATTATATTTATTTACTATTTTTTCCGAAGCGAAGCGAGGGCGATTTCCTTGTTATTAATATTTTGTATAGAGTTTTACAGATATGTTTAGTTGAGTCCAACAGAAGCACCTATTAATGTCGGTGAGTTAAACCGACCATTAACACGGTGTGACATGTAGCATTAGCCACTAACCTACATCAATGGACAATGGCCTTCTATTCTTGTTCTACGACAATGGGCGTCGCTGCAACTTTACAGTCTCTCTTAAGTCTCACAACCCTCAGGTTATGGATATTATAATAAGAATGACCGGTTTCTCACAAAAGTTCAATTAACTCTTAAAATACGAGTAAGTACTTAATTGAAATAACTTTCCAGTGTCATCCTCATTTAATCCTTTATGAATTATGTGGTATAAAATTTGTTTCAAAACTGTCTTTGCTAATAGGAAAATTGACGATCGGGAACAAATATAAAGGTTTGCAAACAGCAAATTATATCTCTACTGATATATAATATATAATAATAAAGCTGAAGAGTTTGTTTGTTTGCACGCGCTAATCTCGGGAAGACGGATTTGAAAATTTCCTTTTGTGTATGATAGCCACGTTCATGAGGGTGGCTATTATAATAACTGACAAAAAGTTACTACGGTGATTGGTAACTTAAGTGCTGGAAGCGAAGCGAGGTACTAGTGTATATAAAATGATGAATAGGTAATACCCCGATTGTGGGCAAGTGGAAAAAAATAGATTTTTACTTCGAAAACATACCAAACTACCTTATTCCTAATTACCTACGATGAATGAACTCCGAATACTCTCAAGTATAAAGCGATGCTGTTAGTTTCGTAACCTCCTGAAGGGTATCAATTTCAACGCGCTCGCGTGACAGCATACTTCAAATTACTTATTTAGGCGGTAATACCCAATATTTAAGTATAAACAGCATTTGTCATAATACCGTTATTCGTATTTTACAGTTATTTCTTCTTAAAGGTTCTATTATATTAGTTTATAGAGAAATTTAAAAGAACTAAGTAACTACTGCCAGTAGAGGAAAAAAAACTAATACATTCATGGATGTTTATAGCACAGAACTCTTTATCTGACGTGAGTTCAATCTGATGATTTCATGATGACATTGTGATGCGAACATTATAGAAGATTATAGAGTGTAATGTTGAATGTCACAATACAAAATGAAACGTTTACACAGTTGTAAGCCTAAATCAAGAATTAAACAAGAATGAAAAAAGTTAAACTTACTAAACAGTTATAAGTAACCAAGGAATAAGCAAACACTACTCTAAGGCCGTCTACGGTAAGGTTATCACATTGTACAATCCAGCACCGGATTTATATTTTTTATGAGTGTAGGCCCCTTTATTTCCACCGCCCCATGTACCTTTTTAAAATAATAATTATTAATTAAATAGAAATATAGATAAAATAGGTACAATAACAGGTAGGTACCTAGGATTGATAATTTTCGATAAGAATGACTTTCTATAGGGATTTAACATACTCGTATTAGTATAAAAAACCATTAGAAAATCAGTGAACTTGTTTGACTTTTATCTCTGAAATCGAGTGAGCCTCCCCTGAACTCTGCCGCCCCAAGGACGCTGCCGCCCCTTGGCCGCAGCCTATACGGCCTATTGACAAATCCAAGACTGGTACAACCGTACCCGTGCAATTCCTCTATGACTTGAGACTTGGGAATGCGTCTCACTCGGCACGTTTGATGTCATAAGTGTTTATTGGCACTATTGGCAGAGTGAATGACATGAATGAGTTCGCCAAGCTATATATTCGCCAAGCAATATGAATATAGATAAGTATACCGTATAGAGCGGTGTGTGGGCGTGTGACGTCAAATGGCCCGTGGCGCCAGTCGGTCTGCGAGTGAACGTTCCCACGCCTCCGTCGCGCTCGGCTCTCGCATCACAAATCCAAGTTTTATAAAATAAATGCTTCAAAACTTTCACTGGCAAGTAAATAGATAGGTAGGTATACGTACCAGTTTTTGGAGTTCGTGAATAATTATTTATTATTTAGATACGCTGACGCAAACGATTGACTGCTATTATCCTCATGCGTAATGTCTAGCTAGACCAGAGAAGACAATATAACATAGTACATAATTGTAGCTAGACAAAACGTGTATTTAAACAGTCGATAAGTTCTACTGATTAGACATCTATAAACGAGATTCAAGAGTAACAATGACTAGAATCAAAATTATCCCTCGTTATTTAACTACTATGTCTAAATACACTTAAGAAAAAAATATAATTAAAAAACATTAATTCGGTACAACGTGTTCCAAAGTCAACAACGCATTGCATTATGCCGCACTTTAAATATACATATATATTTTTTTCACACAAACCACGATGACGCTCACTTTGAATGCGCCTTCACTGGCGAAACAATATGACTGCATTTTTAAATAAATTTTTGGGTATCAGTGGTGCCATAATACCTAATACTGTGTTTTGCTCTTTGGCTCTCTAAATAGTAGTTTTGGGGTAACAATTCGTAACACAAATAAATCGTAACACAAAAGTAAAAACCGTTGTTTATTTTAAACTATCGATAAAATATGTCAAGTTCAAGTATTTTCACAACAATATTATTGTTATAACAGGGGACTATCATCGTATACATATAATCCAGATATGCACGATCATTTATTGAATATTTTAACCATAAGATACTGCAAAAACAAAAGGACAAAAATGTAAGTAACACAAAAAAATTGACAATTTTGGCGGCCTTACCCAAACATGTAAATACTATTATTTCTTCTGTGGTAAAACAAAGAATGTATTCGTGAAATTGTTTTGAAAATAATTGTTATGAGCATTGAAGTCCTATTACTTCGTATAGAACAGACACCCCGAACATTGAGTCGGGTGCATTCATTGTGGCCAGGGTGGCTCACTTCATTCACTCACTCGATTGTCACTCACCTGCGTTCATTGCGGCCGCATGCCAAAATTGTTTAGTAAAAAACTGAAAAAATGCCGTCTTGCGTGATGAGAACCTGTCACAATTGCACGTAAAAAAATACAAAAAAGAAAATGGTATTACTTATCATCAGTAAGAAAACAAAATATTAACTTAAATCAACTAAAACGAATTTATTTCAATTATTGTGGAATGTTCCCGCCATTTTTGAATGAAATGCAAATAAATTGACTTGAATCAATACAAGTCAGTTCAGTCAGTTCAGGTCAGTCAATTGAATTGAATTGAAAAAATCATGAGTCGGGCTTACACACTTGGCAAGTAAGCGTGTTAATGGGCAAATAAATAAGCCCGATAAGAATGACTATAGTACCTACTCTTTGGTAAATAATAAATTATGTGTATTACATTACTCAGTGAATTCAATTAAACATTAAATCAAACATTTGGAAGAGCTAAAGATTTAGAGTCGTTGACTGTTTGTCGTGGTTCGGCAAGTGTCTTATACAACGTTACTCTATGTAAATCAGCTTCTAGAGTTTGAAAAAAGAACGCGTCATCGCGGTTTCGGGACACACATTTTGTTCGAGATGTCTGTTCTATGTCATTATACTTCAATGGTTATGAGTAATAAATCGATATCAAATAAGTTGCCAATAACATTTTTAATAAAATATAATAGTAAAACAAAATAAAACTGATTAAAAAGGCCTTTTTAAGGGTGCCATAGTAGGCACTCAATACTTGGGTAGCTAATTATTAACTTGCACATTGTTTTACCTTTCCGGATATTATGTATTTACAAGTAAAAACTAGTATTATTTTCGTCGTTTCTAGATGTTCCTAGGAAGGCCCTTGTACCCTAGCAAGGCCAACTGTCAACTTTTTGATCGGCCTTACAAGAAACCATTGGCTTTCCTATATAGGAACACTACCAATATTTTAATTGAAACGGAAATAAAGTAATATTTTTTTCTTCAGTACCGTCGCAAATCCTAATATTATCAATTTAAAGTAAAGAAATAAAGAAAACAATAGTTTAATTAAGTACTTGAAAACTTACGTTTTACTAAGAGCATGTATTACAATTTTAATATCGATGACCGAAGTCATCAAAGAGAGGGCCCGCATTGGGAAAATAATAGCGGCGAGAGGGACTCGCCGCTATACGCTCTTCGCTTTACGTCGAAGTCAGCGCAGTGAGAAAAATGAAAAGGGGGATCGCCGAACCGGTGAATCGACAAAACCAGAGCCTCTAAAGTCTAAGTAGTCAAAACTATTTTCTGTAAGCGTGTAGGAATTAGTGCGCCAAAAATGTGCATTTAACTTCTGCACCTAATGTCATTTTCATTTTATATTTTGAAGGAAGTGTTTTACAGAGAAAAGTTTTGTCTAGAGGCTCAGAAGAGTACGCGATGCAATACCATGGCCAAGGGCCAGTTTGATCCGTCGCATCGCATTTGATGTTTTACACCAAAAAGCTATAGATATACAGCCGTCTCTACCAGACAAAACTTTGGGACAGCTAAATAAGGGACAAGTTAAAATAGGTACTAATGCTCAGTTTTATGAATTTGAGGCCTTATCTATGTTAATTCTTCAGTAACATAGGCAATCTAAGGTATATAATTTCGCCCCATACATACATTGAAGTATACCTACATAGTTTTCAAAATACAAACAAAACAAAAGCGAAAACGGCCAAAAAATGCGTTAACTTTTTACCCGACTGTCAAAGAAGGGTTAATATTATAGTAAGTATTTTTAACTACGACTTCGAAAAGGAGAAGATCGATTAAATTGATTTTTATAATGTTTGTCACCTCAGAATTTCCTTATTTATCAACCGATTTCGAAGATATTATTTTATTCGAAATGGTATGTTTCTCGATTGATCCCATATTTTTTCCATAATTTGTCCTAAGTATTTCTTTTTGATGGCATCAATGATGATGTATGATGAATTGAAGGACCTCCTCAAATATATACTTGTGGGTATGACGACTTAAACATCTATCTAGTTCTTTGGAGTCAATTATTTTTTGGTGAAATTTACGTCTTTAAAACATGGTACAAAAATAATAAAAAGGTTTCATCATAATAAATTCAAAGTATTTGGATTCCGAGGTTTAAACCTAACAATAGATTTATGGCATCTAATGTAGTTTATACGGAATTTTAACGTATATTGCATATGTACCTACAGTAGTTATAATTGCCAGTAGGTTACTGTACGTTAACTGTGTCCGCTCATTTAATACACACGTTCAACAAACATTTATTTAACTTGCCGACGACTTTCCATTTCTCATTTTATAAGTCATTGTGGCTTACCCGATCCTCTAGTTTTACTAGCAGCTTAATTAATTTATCTATCTGTCACAAATTGTCGCTGGTTATACAGTGAATATATTATATATATTATTACTAGCTGACTGGGCACACGTTGTTCTGCCAAAAATTTTCTAGATAGGTACACCCTTATCACCTAGTGGTATGAAATACTTTACGATCAATATTACCAATATAATACTTCGATAGGCCCTACCAGCGGGCCGAATTTAGTCGCTTCACCCATCCGGCGTAGGATTGGGGTTAGTATTCTAAGCCGCCCCAACATACGGCTAGACATTCTTATTTATTAAAACTACAAAGTAAAGCAATAAAAACCTACATATACAATAATCCGAGTACCCTACAGGTAATGAGGGGATTTTGGTGTATTTTGCACATGTACCCCATAGTGTGGAATATCATTGAAAAGCTCTTTTAAAAATATTAAGGTTCTGCAAATACTAATTTTCGATTATCAGTTAAAAATAAATAAATAAAATAAGTATATACTTAGTTATTGACTAATAAGTAAGTACTTAATAGTTGATGAATTGCAAAACCTAGGTAAAATTGTTGTAGGTAAACAAATTAAAAACTGGATGTGTTATACAAATAGTCTTTGATACACCTTCCTGAGTACTATACCCGTAACTGTGGAATAGACTTTTGTCTAATACTTAAGTATGTGCGATCATGTAAGACAAAAATGGCTATTGACACAAACATGTAATCTAAATTCTTTTATCAATGTCCATTTAACACTATGACTGTGATATAAGATAGTGAAAGGACATTTGAATGAGGGCAAATTAGATGCAAAGAACCATAGCCCGATTCCCGTCATGTAACGTCCGAGTTAGTGATTCGGCGCACGCGCAGCTTTCACTGTCGCATGTCCATCGTATCCTGGTGTTTAAATCTGTGTTTCAGACACAATATTAATGGAGTGCATAATATTACAATTGGTCTTTAACACCATAAACGTTGCTTTTCTTAATTGTCCTGTGCTGTCTTGAAGAATATTATATTTATTCAAGTTTTTTTTCGACATACCTATTTACTTCTCATTTTTCAGTCATTTACTTACATATTATTTTCATATTGTTCTGGAGTATCTAGATTTTTTGCTTTCATTGGTTTTAGCAATATTATAAGGAATTAAAGTTAGTTAATACATACATATGTATCTACTACTTAGGTACATCAACAATAACATGCTAACTTCGACAAATAAGTGACTATGCTTAGCACGTAAGGTTGTCTTGCAATAAATTGCTATCCTAAAATATTATTAGGTCTTTACCTATGAAATTGGAGATTTGTATGAAAATTTTAAAATATAAAAACTTATTTTATTTTTATTTTAGCTAACTAATCAAAGTAGATACTGGCCCAAATTATCTATACAATTTAGCCATTTTGATGGCAGTTTGTTTATTCCTTTACTGTAAAAATCTGCTGGACGGGAGGCGATGAAGTCAGCGAAAGCGTTTTGTACTGCCTCTCTGGTGTTGAACGTTTCACCAGACAGTCACCATCCTATGAGTAATCTTTTTTTAAGCGTAGGTACTGATTAGGTACCATACCCGGGTCCACCCACTGAGAAGAACGCTTACGGTTGTCGTACAAGATCCACTTGTCGTTTCCAATTCGATTTAGAATTCCCTCGTTTCTATGCCGATTCATAGTTCTATGTGAGCTTCGACACGCAAGTCTTCATATTGGTCGCTTAGTTCGTGTGGTATCCACTTTAAATCTAGATTTTTTATCTTTCTGATTTAACGCAAAGTGCTTCAATGTTGTTTTGACACTGACTTCAAAGCCCGCAGCAAGCTCAGCCGTATATTGAGCTGGATCCGCTTCCACTATCGCCTTCAATTTGTCGTTGTCGACATTGGTTACCGGCCGACCGCGAGGCTCGTCCTTCAGCTCAAAATTTCCAGATTTAAAACGATTGAACCAATAATGGACAGTGTTTAAAATGCAAGCAGTGTTAGCCCCGTACACGTCGATCATGTTTCGTGTTGTTTGCGCAGCGATATTTCCACGTAGGAACTCATATTCGAAAATTCTACGAATTTTCACTTTATCCATGGCGCCAAAAAACTACCACAACTTCACAAAAATAAAACATTACTTACCTAAAAACTAATGACTGAATTTGAAATTAAAATAACATGGCTTTCGAATAAAATTTATTTGAATTTCAAATTGCACCCCAATCCACAGATAATTAAATCTGAAAATGCTGGTCAATAAACCTCCAATTTCAAAGGTAAAGACCTATAATTATTATAGACTCCCTTACAATGACATTACACTGACGTAAAATAATAATCATTGCTCCCTTACCAAACAACATTCTGGACAACAATATTTTCTATTTCGTCAAGTTTAGATGCCGTCGCCTCTTGCCTAAAAATTCGACAGTGTTTGCATATGGGCCGCAGTAAAATATTGAAGTTACTCTAGATGCTAACAGGTTTTGATTCCAAATAATTCTTATTCTAACTGATAATAACTAAACTTCCGCGATTATCCTAAACCCTACCCTTGATGTCAACTGAAAAAATGATTTAATAATTAGGTACACGACGCGGCGACGTACAGATTTTTTGTGAATTCTTCCTTAAAAATTCTGATCTGATGTGTTAATAATAAAAGAAAAAAATTTACATTGCAATTTCAATCACGACAATATACATGTAAGCTTTCAAGATGAAGTAAAAAAAGTATTTACAATGTCGATTACATGATATTCGTCACAATATACTTCATAAACCATTTTTAATATGAAGTACCTGTCATATTAATCTCCTATAAGTATAAAATGTTTAACAACAAATAAAGCATTGATTGATTGATTGAACAATTCCTGGTGCTGATACCTACGGAACCGTAGCTTCGCGAGACAGACTCGCTTTAGAGCGGTTTGTCTTAAACTGACATCTCGATAAATATTACCGAACACTAAAGTACAGTGTGGTAAGAATATTTATGGCGTAAAACAATGAACGCTGAAGCGGTACTTCAGCCTGAGGGCGTTCTCCTCGTTAACACACTTATTCAGTCATTATCCAACGAGCAATATCTACATTTTTTCCATAAGGAGTGAACGAGGTCAGGTATTTCACGTAAATAAACAAGGAGGTTGGAGGATGGTTATACTTAATACTTATTAAATTAGCTCGTCTTTCTTCCCGCCATGCCGCCCGGTATTTTAACGAGCGGCTTGCGTGCCCGAAAAAACGCCTGTCAACTTACCACCGCTCTAATTATGTGTATGAAAACCAATGTGAAAATTTGACTGCTTGTTATTTAAAAATAAGATCACACAATTATACATATAAGTATTTTGGTATCCGATATTTACATTGCCAACGTCAGAAATGATGCGCTTTAAAACGTATTATATTATATACCTAATAATGTATTGCTAATATAATAATATCTGTAGGTACAGTGTAGATATCTACACAAATTTTACTTACCCTCGAGCTATATAACTTATATATTATGTGTATATTAATATGTTATATTACATTATGTAGTAACGGTATTTATTCTGAATTATTGCAGGGAACTAGCAGACCTTGGATTACACTCATAATTTGGATACTAGAACTCGCTTCTTCGGAGCCTATTTCCTTCGGTATGTTGCATACATCTATATTTAAAGTATGTTAATTAAAACCATTGTATATATTGTCTTGATTATTATTTTTTAAATTTTTTTCCAGATGCAGTCGAAAATTCAAGTCCAAGTTTTGTTTCCATTTTTTCTCCACGAATGGATTTTGATCAATGGAAACCTCTGACTGGACGAGGGGATCCACTGCGAAATGATCCTACCTACGATTATGAACCACCCGTGCTTGAGCGAGTGCACTATTGGGCCGATGAAACTCGGCTCGAACGAGAACATTATCCTGATAGGAAATCCGAAGTGTTAATGTTAGGAGTGTCTTCCCGCAAGCCTAGTGTAGTATCTCGCCCACCGGCACCACCAAGAAAACATAGACCTCCACCTTCAAAATATGAAGATTTTACATATAAACTCAACGATAACTATCCAATGACCATACTAGTCCCTCCACCTCCTCCACCTCCTGGACATAAACTACCACTTTACGTCACAGACGATAAATTACTTATACCAACCGCACAGACTAAATTAACAGATTCTATCCCAGATCCAAGGGATACCACAACAACTCCTAAGATTGTAACTTATGATGTGCAAGAATCCAATTTAATTTACCAGTCATCAACAATAAATCAGAACTGGCTGTATGATTACAACGAAACAAAATCTTTACCTAACAAGGCTATAAGTAGCGATTATGCCGGATGGGGTCCGACAACACCTTTCGAAAAAGGTAGCGTAGTCAATACAAGCCATAATTTAATATTCAGTGATCACAAAAAAGAACATATTAAAGAACCCTACTTATTTTACAAGCCAATGTTTTCCGAATCACCGCCACCAAAAGAAGCATCTGCATCCGTATTATTACCAACATTTGTTCCAACTATACCACCGACGACAGTATCAGCAACCAGCACTGAAAGGATGACGTTACCATTTGAGGAAACTACAACTAAAAATACAGCAGAAACACAAAGTTACTATGATGATACTACAACCGAAAATAGCTACACATTTCTACCAACTCCAGCTTCAGTTGTACAATCAAAGCCTAATATGGTAGACATGTTAAGCCCAATGATGTCTATGCCAATGATACCTGACTCCGAAAGGCCAGAAGATAATCTTTATGCGCACGCTTCAGAGACAATACATATTTTTAAGGACCATCCTACCACGGAAGATGTCATGAAACTAGAAGTTTTGCAAACAATGCTACCACCACCGTTCAATATGTCAGAAACAATGACTACAACGCACAATCAGCCAGTTCATGTAAATCAACGTGTTGTCAATAATTTCGTTCAAGAGAAACCTGCGACCTTTACTCATGATCCTTATTTACATATGCGTTTTACAACACCTATTCCCACAACTGTATCTGCAGAAAGTATGAAAACTACTAGCGAAGCGCCCTCAATACCAATGTACTTAATTATACAAGGACATTCAAAAGTCAAAACCTACGGCTCAAAGCCCAAAGCTTCTTCAAGCCTAAGTAATGAGATACCAAGAGTAAATGAGACTAATGAAGTCAAACATTTACATCCAATAAAACAGAAGCAAACTAAAAATACGGAGAAAATAACCGAACATCGAGCTGGTCGCGCTAAAAGTTTGAAATCATTAGTCGATAATGGCTTAGGCTCAATAGAAATACAGGAAACTGACATCGGCATAAAATACGACGTGAGCGACGGTAGTGATGTCCCCCTAGAGATTTATAGGAAAGGCATTGTAGACAGCGAAGAAAATAATTATTCGTCAATTAATAAAGCCACTAAAGAAAACCGCGCCAAGCGACAAATTGACCTCGAAGATTTATTGCCTTTCGATGAAGACACCGTAGAGGAGTATGTTTATGATTTTTTTAAAAGAAAGCAAAATGAGACCGGCATCACTGGATTAATAGCACAAGCAATTACTAACGATTCGGCACCCGAACTCGATGATCTCGAAGACCATGATAGTTCTGAAAACGAGGACAGGTGAACTAAGTAGTTGGTGCACTAATTAAGTAATATATGCAAATGTGATTGGAAATGTAGTATAATTAATACCGAGTACAATACCAAATAATGGTTTCGATGGCGAACAATTGTAGTTACCGCTAGTGCCTACATAGCGATTCGGAATCATAATGAAATTGTAAAGCACTTTAAAAATGATCAAATCAAATCAAGAAGTCTATATGTTGACTTACCTCAGGTTGTGCTATATAAAATAATGTAAAATAAAATAGAGTTTTAAGATTATATTATCATCTTTACGATATTCCCACCGCAACGAGTTACTAAAATTGGCGCAACTTGAAGCAATCTATGTACTTATTTTTATTATTACAAACTATTTGGTTGCTGGGCTCGGGTTCCTCTCAAGGTGAGGGGGTTAATGTTACAAGTCCACCACTCTGGGATTTTGTGGTTTAGCAGACTTCACAAAAATTTATTTAAGAACATAATTAAGAACTTTTTGATATTCAGATTTCTTCTGAATGTTCTTGATCGTAGCGAGCTTTAAGCTAAGCCTAAGTTTTAAACCACTGGGCTATCTGTTTACCTATGTAATTCTGTAATATGTATATTTTAACATATATTTAAGTAACTTATAAAACTAACCTTATATGCCTACGTAAATAATCAATTAAATTGTTTTTATTATAATCTATACTAATAATAAAGAGGAAAGATTTGATTGTTTGCATTGAATAGGCTCCGAAACTACTGAACCGATTTGAAAAATTCTTACACTGTTGGAATGCTACACTATCTCCGAGTAACATAGGCTATATTATATATTCAAAAAAATTAGGGATCCTTAATAAAAGTCCAATATTGTAACCCAAGGTGTAAAAAATAAAGAAAACCGAAGCAAAGCGAGGGCGGTTACTCGTATAATATTACCTATTATTATTATCGTACCTCGCCAACCGCGCATGGTCGTCTAGGGCTAGAGAGTGGTAACTTGTGGGTTAGACTTGAATTTCGTACAGGACCTTATTATGTCTGTTATTTTTTTAGTTTATATATAAACATATTTTAATTTATAATATGTAATACTATGTATTAAATGTAATTAATTTAATTGATTAAGATATAAATAAGTAGACGTCACGCAAAAATGCGCAAAATCTCGTAAGTTTTTGTTGAATATCTGGTTTTAGGACAATAAGCTAGGTAAAAAGGAAAAAAAACATCAATTAAAAACTCATGCATGCATATTGATAATTGTACCTAATGTAGAGATCCCAATATCATATTATATGTGGATATAAATTCAAGCAGATACAAAATTAGATAAATTACATAGTTACTTATGTATTTTACTATCAACGGCTATTGTAAAAGATAAACATTGCGATACAATATAATGTATTATATATTCATCAATATGTGTTTTAATTCCCAAAAGAAGTCAATATAATGCTTGATAATTAAGAACTTAATGCAATAATTTCGTCAAATTATATTTATTTTTCTAATTATGTAGTAGGTTTAGATTGATGCATGTGTGTACAAAAAAGATGAATGCGACGCAGCGGACGCGGCCCACTAACACACACAGTTCTTACCGTCTTTTCGTAGAAATAGACAGAGGCAGCTTAGATAAAGTGAAAGCTGCTTATAAACCGATAAAGTCAACGTTTATTGCAATCTTCACAGTTCATAGGAAATCAAGAATGACGAAGAATCTCCAGTGGACTATCGTATGTACATTCACAGAAGACATAATCGTAAGTCCTTATAAGTGTAACCACGCAGAAGACGTACAACCATACCCACGTTCTATTTTTTGTCAGAGACGTGTAAACAATGCGTGGTGATGAACTATTACACCAGTCTGCTTGACACAGACAAACCTTATATTCAGCATCGGCAAACCTGAAACAAAACCTTACATTAATGCGAAATTGATTCGTTGATTGCTTGCCATTTTTTCATGTTCAGGCTGTGACAATTTCTCAATAGCATATAAATAAAAATTCGTAAGTAGGTATGTTAATAGTAATACTTACTCCAATGGTTTGGTATGATTTTCAAAAATGTTGTTTACAACAATTGTCAACATTTAAAAATCGCAAGAGATTATTCGACTACATTAGTAAATTTATTTATTTATATTTCAGTCTTCGTAACATTTACGGCCGTTTTAAATAATTAAGTATCTATTATCTCTGGATAAGTTAGTAGATACAAATAAAAAAAAATACCTTTTTGATAGTAGGCAATTGACTTGACTTGGATACATAATTACCTCTATTTTAATAATATAATATTATACAATATTGCAAACGATGTTAAGAACATTTTAATTAAGACCGCTTATTTTCATGAGAACTGGAATGTACTGACTCGAAGAGTTCAGTTTCTACCAATAAACCTAGTTATGTATAGATGTATTGTTTATTTCAATTCAGGAGTGAAATTAAGTCAAATAATCTAGAATATGAAAAACATGGACCTTGAAAGTTTATGCTCTCTACTTTTTGAGTTAAAAAGGAGAAAAAGCCAAAATTCTTGTGAGTGGAATTATACACTCAATAATCCCAATATATATTTTCAAAATGCTCACCGTTGATGTTTACACGTCATAGCTCTTGTAGGGACGGTAAGATCTTGCGGTAGAGAGTCCTCTTTAGCCACTTTGTAACAGCCTCTTTGTATTATCCACGCATGTTTAGCGCGAGCGCTCCACGACCGAACAAAACACATTGCTTTTTCTAAAGAAAATCACACGAAATATTATTTTTATGATATTGACAAACAATATTTGAGGAAATAATAATTAGTACACCTAGTTGTAAATAGATAAAGTTCGTCTTGGTCGCAATGTGTAAATGGATCATATTTTATACTTGGTCCAGTGCATTTTTGATAAGTAGGACTGCAGGTAGGTAATGCAAATTTTATGACCGTATCCGAGTTAAATTAGCAGTCGGTTCCTAATGGTTGATAATAATGTCGTTAGAGTGTAGATAAAGCGTCTAGGCCACGGGTCTAGGCGGTCTGAACATTTTATTGATGACGAATTAGCAGATATTTGATGGTAGAGTCTAACGGTGTAGAGTAGTTGGCTTCAACCTATTAATGACCCACTACTGGGCACGGTTCTATAGTCTTGAGAGGGCCAAAAGCTTACTTCAGCAAGCTGTTCCAGTCCGGATTGGAGGAGCAGTTTGTGGGCAACCCAAGAGTCTGAAGTCTTCATGTCGCCCGAGAACTTCCAACATGGCTTAACGACTGTTCTTACGATAACAGTATTAATAAACATTATGAAAACTACAAAGTCGTAGAATAAAATCTTTAAAAAAACTCCCCCAGTCCCCCTACAACTAAAGTGGGGATGATATTTTTTATTCTGTCTACGACAATGTAGGCCCTACACTGTAGGGTGTCGTTGAAAAGGTCTTAGAAATAATATTGGTTTGAATTTTCCGATGCGAGGGTCCGTTTACTTTTTAGTTGGTGTCAACTGTACGACAATTAAGCCTTATCGCAACACTTGGCGTGTTAAAACTTCCGACACTCTTTTGATCACTAATTCATGCAACAATTTGTAGGTTAGGTTAGTATTTTTATTTATGGGAAAAATGGGACCCCCGGAGTGGGGTTCCGCGACATCTGTGACGGAGCCCTATATTATGACGTTAATTGTGTGGGTGAAGCCTTGTAAGAGTCACGTAATTATAACAATTTACGGACGACTAAAGTTATTTTGTGCGTCCGTTTACTGGACGACTAGCTTCAGCCTACTAAAATATTGGTATGTTGTGGATTATAATAAAGACCTCCAGTGCAGTTGTTAAGGAAGTGTCTGCTGTTGTTGAAATAAAATGCAGGCGTCACGAAGTCTCCGGCACAGGGCTCCTTCTGCCGATGTGTGGTCGAGCAGTTAAAGCACATCAACGCCTTTGTCTTTGAGACGCAGAAAATCAGTAACAGTAGGTATTTTAAATATAATATCATTCCCAAATAGTTATTCATGATCATACTAAAACACTTTTATTTTTTAAGTTATTAAAATTATGATTCATGACAGATTTGATGTTCAATACTTAATTATAATATGCGTAGATAGAAAAGAAAATTACGCCAGATACACAGAGTACTTAAACATTAGGTACGTTTTATAAAGATATTATTGAGGTCCTTGAGTAAATTGATATCTAAAGAAAAACACATTTGTTTGATTGTTATCAGAATTATCCATACGGAGGACCGAATAATACTCCTTCGTAATTATTACCCATCGGTGACGTTGCAGTCCTACGACGGTAAGACTCTTACCGCCAAATATCTGTATTTTGTGATCCTACCGTCCTAAGTCATTAAAGCAGTAGGTACCTAATGAGTAGTGAGCTTATGTAACGGTGTTTTGATTTTAACTCAAGTTAAGTCATAACGATTAACTAAACATGATTGAGTTAAGAGATTAAAAAAAACTTACATAATATTATGACTTGTGCTATTATGAGGTACTTAACCACAATGGTGCTCAGTGTTAGGGTGCTTTTCCACCAGAGAGGTGCTATGTTACGTTGCTATGGATGCGTTTGATATCCACCAATCATATTCATTGGTGGAAATCAATCAATTTATTGAACCAATCATATTTATTGGATTTCACATCTTTGCAGCATAGCTGCATAGCACATCTCTGGTGGAAAAGCACCCTTAGCACAGACAACTAAGTTACGGTGGCTCCCCAAATAGGCACCTACTATCAAGCCGATACCTCCAGTTAGTTAAGCTTATAATTTGCCTAAACTCCAAAGGTAAACGACATAACTACCTAACAAGAAGTGTGTTACATTTTCATTACAATAGGTTTATTGGTACCTACTTATTATTCACATAACCAAAAACTTAAGTAACACCAAATAGTTGGGTAAACCTGGAATAAGATTACATCTAGTAAATCAGAGTATCGCACCAGACTAGTAGATTCCAGGGGCCTTGAAACCGGTCGGAGTAGCGCCTATTAGGGGAGGTCGGTACAGGAAATAAGGACACGTTTTTATGAAACATCAGCACCATTATTCTTAAAACACGTAGCAGGTACGTAACTAAGACACGTTTGTTATTAATTTGGCTTATTCTTACCAGGACATAATATCGTCAAGGAACAACGGAGACTGTAAAAAGCCTTATTATTTCGCCAAAGGAAAGACTTCCGTTGTAAAGGATCCTCACCAAATTGTTCATATGTAAGAGTTCCATTGTAACAAAGCAAAGCATGTGCCAAGTGAAGATAATAAAATATTAAAACTAGCCAAAAACTAATCATTTGTCGTCAATTTAGCAAGCGATAAATCGCGGCCTACTAGTTTAGTTTCGGTCCCGGTCGGTGTACAGCAATCTATATCTGAGGTGTACAGGGTGTCCCAAAGGTAGTAGAGATTTCAATAAAACCGGACAAGTTGATTATGAATTTACCGTTATTTTCCTATTTTATAATATTTATTTTTGTCCACTTTTAGTTTGTCGTACTACTTTACACCCTGTATATGAAATAAAAATCACTTAAATAAAAAGGCATAACACTTTTAATTAATGTATTTTGAAATTTCATAAATTGATAACTATTCACTATCGGTGAGGTAACAATTCATGTAGAACCGTCTTTGTGAACAACAACGCTAAATTCACAAACTAACTGATAATTTCGAGTGCATCCAAAATATCTAGGTGCCCCTTGTCGTTACAGGTCTTGTGGCAGTGGCTACCGACTCTATGTATAAGTTTTGACCTGTAACAAGCCCGATGCACCTAGGGTATGTGCATGCACCGCCGCACGACCGCACACGCTTACATAACAACCACTAATATCTACGAATAAGTTGATAATTACATCCAATACAAAAATAACCATGACACAACATTACGTAATACCTTTGGTTTGGGATAACATAGTCATTTACAAATACCACAATTATGCGACAACATCAATATCAATCATTTACTTTTATACATTTTTACGCAACAATTTACCACGCACCGACACCATGCCAATTCAAATTCGAAAATAATTTGCATTGGTTTTTTAAGCGCGTTTGTACAATATTAGTGTTAAATAAAGTATTAAAATGTTTTATTGAGTTTAAATTTTATTTGGTTCGTTAATTATTTCCTACACTCGTATCACTTTAAACGATTAATTTAAAAATTAACAAATAATTTGTGCGTTATTAATTATAATATTAAACAATTAATTTTAAAACTGTATGCCTAGCGCGAAATAGATAAGTCAATTGGATATATAAGGATAAAACTTTAAAATGTATTTATAATCGGAGCTCAGTAGAATACATCAAGAAACCCTTTGGGTTAAAATTTTTACTTACCTACAAAGGAGAATGCCCATAGCCAGTACTCTTAAAAAAATAATTGTGTCACAATGATTTTTGGACAAAAAATAAAATTAAAATATTTCAAGTATTTTACCCTATTTCCTAAAAAATCCTTATTGGGAATAATTTTCTGAAATTAATAAGTAACTTTACTTCCGTTTTACAAAATAAAACCATTGGGCTATTTATGTTTGGATAAGGGCCAATCAGGAATCTTTTAAGATCCTTCGGGCCAATAGGTAGCATTGATTCGATTATAATTATGATACAACAGTTAAGCCGGGTCCATACGCTTGGCAAACAACAAACACGAACATGTGGATAGGTGTTTGTACCTGTTTGCCTGTTGGTGTTTGTGTTCGCCAGTGATCGGCATCGTTGTCGGTTTTCCTTCACAAATCAAAGGATGTTCGGCAAACAGTTTGCGTTGTATCCAAACGCTTGGTAACAATCATTACTAAACGAGAGCTTGAGGGAAGCGGACGTAGAATCTAGTCTTTGTGCTAAAATAGAAAAAACAATGACTGATTGGTCTGAAGATATAATTCTAACGTTCTTAGAAGCATATCAAAATGAGCCATGTATTCGGAATCCTAAACATGTGAATCACAAAAATAGGCAAAAAACTAAAGATGTATGGACGCGGATAAGTATTATTGTAAATAAAAATAATTTTGGTCATCCACCATGGTCTTCGTTTCTTTGATTTTCTCTTTTTTATTTGATTTTGTTTTAATTTAAAGTAAAAGAAGGTAAACCCAAAAGCAATCGCTGCAACAAGTTCGTCATTTGCCATGTTCGTCTGTTTGGAATAGACTGACTATGAGACTGACATGTTCGCCAAATGTGAGGATGCGCTGTTTGTGTGGGTGATTGTGATTGGTGTTTGTGGTGTTGCTTGCTGTGTTTGATGTTTGCGGCAAACACCAAGCGTGTGGACCCGGCATTATAGTATAATATATCCATGACAACAAACTAGATGACGTAAGGGGACTGTCAAATGAATTTATTTTTTAATAGAAAATTACTATAATCAGCCAGGAGTAATAGTGTTCTGTGATTATAATACATTACAAACTTCATGGTGTTTGGGGACTGTCAAATGAATTTGAAACTTAAAAGATCGACATTACATACGCAATCGACTTTAATACGCCCGCATAGAGTCCATATTACTGTGAGTTTACTATAACCTAAATACAAATTAGTTTTGTTAATATCTCTTATTTCCTAATATTATCATTGACTAAAGTTAGTATGTATAATTTATTAAGATAACATAATCAAATAAAGGTATTTTTATCAAGACACAAAAATGTTAAAGTCAGTACATTTCTCCATACTAAATGGGCATTCTCCTTTCCTATAATATATTTTTCTTCATAATATTGTCTATTTAATACGTAAAAGCCAAATTATTGGGGTGGTGTTATAAAATCAAAATATAAATAAATGCTCCCGAAATAATTTTATGGAGATACCGATACGCACGATATTATTTATTTATGTATTTTGCACGCCATTATTTCTTTATAAAGAAAATATATAAAGGATAATTTATTATTCAATTAGGTACTTTCATGTTGAATCTGCCTTATTTTTAAATTATGTACTTATTTCGATAAATGGACACTACAAGACTATTCATTGGTCCTTAGACCAATGAAAGTGCTACATTTTATGCACCCTGTCCTTCTATAAAAGTAAAATTCATTGACATTGAATCAGGCTTAAAAGTTAGTACTCTAGAATAACAAACACTTATATTTTAATATTTTACTAGAACATTTATGTTTGATATTATAATAAAGTTTTTATCGAGTTTTTCAATATTGTTTTCAAAACAACTGTTTAAACATTGGTAATTTTTTTTTCAAAATCAACGGGTTCGATTTCTGGCTAGGAATATTGATTTTTCAAAAATCTAATCATGCAGTTTTAGTTTGCATCAAAGTCGGCTCCGAGACTCCTTTGAGCATTTTTGGCTATTTAGTTTCGGATTTAGCCATCCACGCCTACTAGAAAAATTCACCCTGTATACAGACAATTAAGACGATAGGTTCCTTTATTAGGAATTCTATACCACCTAATTTTTTACAAGTAGAAAGCTACATTATATTATGCAGCTTAATATTCTCACGTAAACTGCAAACATCTTCACATAAATACGGGAATTAGTCTTTTAACTTTGATCTACTGGCTTCTGATCTACTATACGAGTACACTGCGTTACAATAACAGTTAAAAACAAAATAGTGACACATTAAATACTGTTAAAATAAAATAAAAAAAACGCCAAGTATACAGGGTGTATCAGGGGTGGTGGATCAACGGTGGCTCAGGGGTAGATAGATGACCTCAACACCTACCAATTTAACCCCCATGTATGTTCAGCAATAATCAGTGGTTCAGCTGATATTTGGGTATTAGTGATTTTTTGAAGAAATCATATTCTTTGAGAAAACTTGAAAATACAGCCTAACTGTTAGGTCTAGCAATACGGCAACATGTAAAAAAAATACTGAATAAAAAAGCAGCGAAAATCCTCCATACTAATTACGAAAATAACTCACATGAAAACTGATAATAATCGCAAGTACATGGGGTACATTAAATTGGCAGGCATTGAGGTCCTCTACCCCTGAGCCACCGTTGATCCACCACCCCTGTTACACCCTGTATATTTAAACTCGGGTAATATTGATCACTTGATGAGTGAGCATGGTCAGCTATTTCGATTACTTCAAAAGGCTTTTTTCTTCAATGGATATCTATTAGAGTTTAATTTATGATTCAAAATATTCCTCATTATGACGAAGTGTCCTAAGGCATCCTAAGGTACCTTATGGGATTACCACATTAATCATGGAATAAAATAAAACTGACGCAAATATTTCCTGTACTCCAACTATTTTTTGTTTAATCAAATAATTATATCTATTTATTTGATAAAAAAAAACTAAAAAACTTAGAATATTCAATATTATAATTGTCGGCAATGTTTTCCAATTGTTATTTAATAAGATTTTGTCTGTTGATTTAATAAATTTCTTTGTCTCAGTAGACACAAAAACAGTGTTCTCACATAAATTAAATAATGAGAACAAAGATTAAATACATTAGTAGGTATTAAATGCAAGGCAGTCGTTAAATAATATTTCGAAAACGAAATAAACAAAATGTCAATGTTTGAACATAGTTATAACAACTTTAATGTTTATCAAGTCAACTGAATCTAACACAATATTGTTATACATTTAAAATGCAACAAGAGGATTTCTGTATATTATTAGAATTTAACTATGTGAAATACCATTGTACTATAATTTGATACATAATAACAACAACCATTAAATTATCTTCCCACTTCACACAATTTTGTTTTATACATAATGTAGTAGGAGGTATAGTAAGTAATGACACATAGAATCTTAACTTTAAGACTTTGTGATATTTGAACTGACATCAAATACAATCGCATGTACCTATATAACCAATCTAATACAATTATTTTGGACAATTTTTACCCTACAAGAAACAATGATAACGGAATATTTATAGCAATTAACATGCAGGCGGCGAGTCGGCGGCGGTTCAATCATATCTACCATTGCTTTACACAACGAGAATAGCATCTACAAGTACCAAGCAAGCCATTAATCCTTAACAAATCACATCCACATACATCTCATATAACAGTCAGTTCGATAATCATATTGTTTTTGTTTACCTTTGCTAGAGAAAGAAAATAAGGAAGCATTTTGAGAAGTATATTGTACATAATGTCTCAGTAGGTATGTCTATGCAACTATAGATAATATCTACCCTACAAAGACTTTTATTTATGCTTTTTATACATTTCATCTAAATAACACTAAAGTAATTACTGAAATGAACATTTAAAGATGTAAGAAATAAACAAGGTCTCTGTATGCAATGTACATGTTATTTTTGTTATATATGACTAGGTACCATTGGCAGTTAACAGCATAAGTAACAAAAACAATAACATAAACATTATTAATAAATATTGTTGAATTTATAACTTCTTTTGGGCCATTATATGTTACGGACGATTTGTCAGATATTACTCTCGTTGCATGAATTTTCATTATCAGCAAATTTAGCTCACTGTCCAGTCCAGACCCCAACGCTCGGATACCTTTAGTTGTGCGGCAGCAGCGTCTTTCAATGAGAACAGGTGTGTCATTTCCAATTCTGTCTTTGCCAATGCAATTGCTTTCTCAAACAGCTCTAATGATCTTCGCAGATTGCCCCTGAAATAGACACAGAAAAAAGTCTTTTTAAATCCAATACCATTTCACTATGTTGGTGGTTGGTGGATTAGTCTCTCAAGGTGACTAATCTTATTAGCTTATTACATAATAAGTATTGTTTCTTCCATTACATTAATAAGACAAGGAGAAAAAAATTGGCATTTCAATAAGAATATGACAATGTTATGAATGTAAAATATCCTGCTATACATCATTATCATGTTATATTGCAAGGTTAGAAAATTATCTTGAATTGTACACGAGATATTTCATAACATCTTCATTATCTACAATTTTTAGGGAGGGGAGAGATAACTCAGCAGATATAAATAATGTTCTGAATAAATATAATGATATAGTTACACCTATCTTTTCATTTTACTTATTTTCATTTTCAGTTTACTCATTCAATAGTTTTTTTTTGTTAACTTGAAACAGTTAAAACAATATTAATGGTCATCATTTTTTGTGAGTCAATCACAATTCAAAGTTTTATGTTACTTGATGAAAAAATTAAAACTTTTATATTATATACTAGGAAATCGCCCTCACTTCGCTTCGGAAAAAATTGTAAAAAAAAATATAATATAGCCTATGTCACCCGGGGATAGTTTAGCTTCCTAACAGTGAAAGAATTTTTCAAATCGGTTCGGTAGTTTCGGAGCCTATTCAATGCAAACAATCAAATCTTTCCTCTTTATATTATTAGTATAGATAAGCTACAAAAGCAAATTAGTAATCATATTTACCTCTGAACTTCTATTGTACCCAGTGTCTCATAAGCAAAGTCACATTTATCATCCATTTCAATGGCTTTGTTGATCAGTTTTACTGCTTTATCGAAATCTGTACTCTTTTGAAGTTGTACTAAACCCTTGTGGACATACAGTGTTGCATTATTTGGGTCCACTGCCAGCGCAGAATCAAACAGAGCCTCAGCCCGACCCCACTCCTGTTGATCAGAGAGCACCTGTGCAAATAATATGTATGCCTCAGCACATCGAGGGAACCGCTCCAATGCTCTTTCGAAATCAGCCCTCACTTGGGTCAGGGCTCCAACATTTTTGTGTAGCTGTGCATGTCTGTAGTCAGCATAGCACTTCTGAATGTAAGCAATGGAAAAGTCAGGGTTCAGTTCCACAGCCTTGGCAAACTCCGCCGTTGCCTCGTCCATACGCTCCAGCAACAAGTAAACCTGGCCTCGATGATGGTATATATCAGAATTGTTGGGGTCAAGTTTTGCAGCATTAGCAAAATCTTCAAGACAACGTTCCGTATTCTCCAGCTGGGTGTACAGAGAGGCCCTCTTGATCAGAGCGTTTACCTTTACTTTTATTGAAGCATCACTGTCAATAACCTTTCCCAGGTCAGCCTGAGCCTCATCATGCCTGCCTAAGAGCAAATAGAAAGTTGCACGCAGAAGTAACGCTTCATATTTATACTTTCCATCAGACTTTAGTTCTTCAGTGCATGCGTCAACAACAGATTCATAATCTTGTGCATCCAGAGCTTGTTTAGCTTTAGCGAACCCACCAGTAGCATTTGCCTCCAATTGTATTTTGGTAATGGGATCTTCTGAGAACGCCGAGAAATAGGTCTTAATGAAATGCTTTGATGGCATAACAGGTTGCCTTCTAGCTAGTGCCTCACGAGCGTGCTGTCTACCGAGCGCCTTCAATATGCGATCGGCATTAACCAGAGAACTCTGTACTTGGAACCTCTCTAATATACAAGCAGACGTAACATCTTCCAAAGCCAGAACTAAGTCTCCGCTCTTCTCAGCAGCCCGAGAGCGCCTGAGGAAGGCTTTTACATATTTCTCGTTCAATTTCAGGGCAAAAGTACAGTCTTCCTTCACCTGATCCCACATCTCGCGCTTTTCATAGCATGCTGACCTGTTTTGATAAAATGTAGCGAGGTCCACGGTGCGATCCGGAGGACAGGCCTCGATTGCATCATTATACAGGGAGATCGCCTTATCGTACTCCCCAGCATGGAAAGCACGGTTTCCGGCACCCTTCAATTTCATAGCACGATCGATAGCATTCTCAGAGGCTTTCGCGTTGTTCTCTTCGTTGTCCAATGAAATAGTGGTTTTTGCTTTTAGCTCCGCTTCTTTCTTCTTCTCAGGATCTTCAAATCTATTTCTAAGATAAAGGTAACCTAGGCCGATAGCCAATGGTGCACCGAGAAGAATAGCCAGCTGCCATTTAGGAAAAGGTGTACTACCAGTTGACGCCATCCTCATAAAACTAAATAACTAATAAGGATTCACCATTTATTTTGTGACGACGATATGGAACCCTTTAAAACTTAGAATTTTTAAAAAATTTATGAGGGCTACCCAATTCTATGTAACCTTCTCATTTGACTCTATTTAGTCTATGAGTATGACCTATGACAAATACAACAGATAAGAAAACCATGACCGGCTCACATAGACTACATAAGACAAGTTAAGCTCTGTGGTTTTTATTTTTTCTAAATACAGTCGTAAATGGTAATCATGGATTAGTACTGTAACTGAATAAGTAACTTTGTACACCACCTGTGGACCGATGACGTCATAACCGGAGGACCATTTTTCTATGGTGTACATGTTATTCTATAGTCCCAGGATATATCATTCGATTATGATTTTTTATAATAATTATATGTCGGAGATCATAAAATGTGTATTCGAATTGTGAAGATGGCAACACTATGCGTTTAACTACTGTCATCGTTGAAGTAAGGTTATGAGAGTGAAACGTCATTGTCACTCTGGTTGAACGTCAAACGAGCAGTCATCTTGTGGCAACCATCAACTGGACCACGAGAGAACCGATGGACGCCTAGACAAGAACGTAGTTACTTAAAGACGGAACGCGACGTGTGAATTGTATTGTGAGATCAGATTGACGAGTAACAGGATCAGACGATTATGCGAGGCATTGGGGTGGCTGTAAGGGGTGATGGGAGGCCACTGGGCCGTCGTGCCCTATTATTTGTTGGTTGTTACTCGGATAATTGAAGACAATCAGTCCTAATGGCGTGTTTAACTATAACCAGTGTAAAACCTGTGTTAAAATGAGTTCCTGACTAAAGTGATGTAAACGCCCACTGTTGTTATTATTTCCCGAACCACCACCCAACCAGGCTTAATCTCCGTTATCAGAAGTGGGATGTAGCTCAAGCCCCAAGAAAAGGCTATCTGACAATACCTACTGCAATACCTACGGACCGGCAAACGAGACCCTGACGTTGGTTTGCAAAACATTACGAAAAGTTTTACGAAGAAGTACATCAGCGAGTGTAACATCGATAAGTGAGTTTTATTATTGAAAACACGACGAAACAATTCGAGAAAACTAATGTAGGTATTTGAGAATGGACACGAATGAAACTTGACGAGAATAATTGCACGATGGAATACCTACAGTAGCCCCAGTAAGAAAAAAACTTCAGCGAGTTCCGTGACCAAGACAAAGTTATTCACCGGTTCTCAAATCTCGTAAGGAATCTGAATATCTGCTGTGTGTAAGTGTACACAAGTGTTGTAATAAGTTCATACAAGCTTGCATTATTGTACCCGGGAAGCAGATATAAGTCCACTGAGGGACTTGACGAGGGCTGACTGTGCCACCACTACTGAAAATCAGGTGAACTGTATTGTTTTATGTTGGATGAATGTCTTGAAATATTAAGGACACAATAGTTTGTGTATCCATGTACCGAATATGTTTTGGTTACTTACAATATGATTTAAAGAAAGTCTATAGTATGGTACTGTTTTGAGATCATAATTTAAGATTGACACATACAACAAGTAATAAAAGCTAAGATAAAAGATTGAGACCAAATTAGGTAGCTAAGTACCTACTTACTGTTAATTTGAAAAAGTGAATTGATTATTTAGTTAGTTATTATCCTTAAAAGTTTACTATAGACAGCTGACAGGCTATGCTATTTTATGTTACCTTAACTTGGGTTATGGTGCCAGGATAACTAAAGGAAACTTGTAGTAACAAGAACAGTAGTCTTGTGATATAGTTACAGTTCTGTGGTTTTAAAATCTTCCCAAAGAAACAGTACAGAATGGAAATATAGACTAACTAGCTTAACTACTTGCTATCTGCATAGTTAATAGTCATGACTATTACAAGCGATTATGCTGGGCAATACATTATGATGTTATGAGCTATTTTATAAAGTAAAAATTAAGTGCTTCATTTGTGAAACCAATGAGGCAGGTACCTTTTTGTGATGGAGATGGTATACTTGGTATTACAGTGTGTTCTTTTGTGTTTCTTTTGCGTACTTGGTTTATTGTCACACTAATGTGACTAGGGTAAAAGCACTCATTTGTTACCTGTAGGGTAAGACAGTAACTTGCTACCTGTAGGGTAAAGACACTTGTTTACGACCAGTAGGGTAAAAGCACCAAATTGCGATCATTGAATAAAATGAATTTAATTATTTTGTTTTCTTTGGACAAATGATAAACAATGCAGCATAGTTCTGATTTCATAAAGAATCTAACGTTTTGAGAGATTTAATGAATTTTAGTAAACTTACCGAACTAAGGTTATTAAGAACCAGTATGAGTGTATTGTTTTTTTTTGGACACTGGAAACGTTTTATAAATCAAGAACATTAAATCATTTTGTTGTTCTTTGCTTTGCTGTTTACTCTCGGTGCAGAAAAGTGAAGTTAAGGAATGGCGTGTTTGTTGTCGTTTGTTTTGTGTTTCAGTGGCAATAACGGCTGACGGTGGTTCGGATGATATTTGAAATGAATTGGTTGCAATGAGAATCGTAACGACAGTAAACGCGAGTAAATGAGAACCGTGGAATTTTACAAAGAAAATATGTGAGCCTACCCCCAGATATTCGCCTCACGCAAGATGTCGATATTAGTCGAGAAGCAATTATGATGGAAGTGAAGGGTGGAACGTAGTGCGTTACTATTTGAACATAGAACACGAGGACGTGTTCAGTTTGTCAGAGATGGCCGAGGGAGTAATAGCATCCAAGACCTCAAACTAACATAAGACAACAAACCAAATAAACCAAAAAAAAAAAAAATTCATTGCATTTCAGGTTATTCAGAGTTAAGATTTTGTAAATTTTATTTTGTGTAAGAATGTTGTGCTTCGAAAAACTGGAACATGCAAGGTTTTCCAGAAAATAAGATTGATTAGAAAGAACTGGTTAGAAAGGTGGTTTGCGTAAACTACAAATCGTTTCGTTGTATTTGTGCTTGATTCAACGAAGTATTTTAAAGTCATTGTACAGTATCTTTCAACGTAATTATGATTAACAAAGTTATTCAAAGTCAGTGCAAGTTTTGTGACACCAGAAGCGTTCTGTAAATGATATTAAGAATATTCAATTTTCAAACATCTTGATATTCTTTAATTATCGTCTACCTGCGGTTCAGAAAAATAACAATTAGACATTTCGTGTTTCTGTCTTTTGTTTTTTGTGTGTGTTTCAGATAAAATAAGTGACAATGACAGTTGTATGGACATGTAACCTGTGAATATCTAAACGGTGACGAGAAATTACATCATTGCGAGATAAGTAGGACTGGCGTCAACTACCTGCATTTAATTTTGTTGATAGTGACGGGAGCGCATCGTGGCTTACGATGAGCATCATCGGGCATTGGAAAGCGACATGATATAACAGGTGATCTGTATTGATACTTTTGTAGCTAATTTTGATTACTGCTCACTGACAGTAATGGTTCCTTGTTGAGTTTGTGTTGATATTACGTAATGTCAACATATGACATTTGATGGTTACTTGAGTTTGTGTACTTGACGTTTTTTTGTAATGAAGGCCACAGAGAGAATTTGGTGAGCGAAATGAGCGAATTGAATGCTTATTTGCCATTCAAAGGTGTCATGCAGAGATAATAATTCCTTTACTGATTTGTTGAATTGTTTTTGAGAATCTTTAAGACAGACGGGATAACACACTAAGAATTTCTTAAAATCTTCACAGTAAGTGAACCGATTGTCGATTGTTGTTGATGAGTAGTAAGTAGTATGCAAGTCGCTCAGATAGCATGCAGCTCCAGTCATTCGTAGGCGTAGGCGTAAGATCGGGCACTAGATTTCCCGCCGCAGTGCGGCCACGACTGTGAGTGGCGTGCGTTTGGCTTGGAGCTGTAAGCAGTCGCTGATCAAATGATACCGCTGGTTAAGCGATGCCGCTGGTTAAGTGATGCCGCTGGTTAAGCGATGCCGCTGGTTAAGTGATGCCGCTGGTTAAGTGATGCCACTGGTTAAGTGATGCCGCTGGTTAAGTGATGCCGCTGGTTAAGCGATGCCGCTGGTTAAGTGATGCCGCTGGTTAAGCGATGCCGCTGGTTAAGTGATGCCGCTGGTTAAGCGATGCCGCTGGTTAAGCGATGCCGCTGGTTAAGCGATGCCGCTGGTTAAGTGATGCCGCTGGTTAAGCGATGCCGCTGGTTAAGTGATGCCGCTGGTTAAGCGATGCCGCTGGTTAAGTGATGCCGCTGGTTAAGCGATGCCGCTGATTAAGCGATGCCGCTAATTAAGCGATGCCGCTGGTTAAGCAATGTTGTTAGGTAAACGATGCCGCCGAATAGGCGATGATGGAGATAAAATTCATTACCTTATTAATTCAAATTGTGTCTTATCGAGTTAATGGCAAAGTTGATTTTATTAAAAGTAACTGTAATCTAAATTATCTTTGAGTGCCATGAAGCCTTTCTTTTTAAAGCTAGATCGTGTTATCAGATTGTAGTTCTTGGTAATTTTATCCCGTTCTGGCTGCTACATATTATGTTTTCATTATGAAGCCTTGAGGCTTGAGGTCAGGGAGGCCGAGTGGGAAACATTTACTTTGCGAAGGTTATGTCCTTTCCAGATGGTCCCCTGCTGCCTCACCGAGGACGGTGAGATCGTCACGATGGCCGTGTCGGAGATCATAAAATGTGTATTCGAATTGTGAAGATGGCAACACTATGCGTTTAACTACTGTCATCGTTGAAGTAAGGTTATGAGAGTGAAACGTCATTGTCACTCTGGTTGAACGTCAAACGAGCAGTCATCTTGTGGCAACCATCAACTGGACCACGAGAGAACCGATGGACGCCTAGACAAGAACGTAGTTACTTAAAGACGGAACGCGACGTGTGAATTGTATTGTGAGATCAGATTGACGAGTAACAGGATCAGACGATTATGCGAGGCATTGGGGTGGCTGTAAGGGGTGATGGGAGGCCACTGGGCCGTCGTGCCCTATTATTTGTTGGTTGTTACTCGGATAATTGAAGACAATCAGTCCTAATGGCGTGTTTAACTATAACCAGTGTAAAACCTGTGTTAAAATGAGTTCCTGACTAAAGTGATGTAAACGCCCACTGTTGTTATTATTTCCCGAACCACCACCCAACCAGGCTTAATCTCCGTTATATATAAAAACATCTAAGATGAATATTAAAAGAAGTAATGTAATTGTGTGGTAGTTTGCAACACTGCGCCAAAAAGTTAATGCAATTTTTCAGTGTGGCGATTACAGTCGTCGGGGATTTGTGAAGACTGTGGTCGTCGTTTTTGTTTATGTTGCTTAAAATGTGGTGTTGTACTGTTGTCAATTATCAGTGAGAAAATTACAATAAAAACAATTGCAATATTTTATATCCAGTAATTTTGAGGTAAATAAAATGTTTTATTTCAATATTTTAATTTTTTACCTAGAGAAAAATTACCAATAGAAATCATTTTAAAGGACCATATCAAATTTAGACATAATTTTTCTAAGTGTGGACAGCCTACAATTATGAAGGACACCCTTGGACTGTGATTAGTCGAATAGTCCATAAGATATGACGTCATCGAACTTCAGGTACCTCTACAAGGTCAGTGATCCAGATAGAATAATATATCCATGAAGCACCTCTACAAAGTCAGTGATCTAGCCAAATAGAGTAATATATCCATGGATAAAATATTACTCTACATGGTATAAAGATCTGTGATACTGGTTTGTCTATGCATTTGACATAATTACAGCGTGACAGTGACAAGACAGACACAATACATATGACTTTGACAGTATATTGCAAGGTTAAAAGAAATGAGAGAATCAGAACAGAGGTGCGCGACTTCGAATGATCTCACTATTCGAATAATCTACAACTACTAATGTACACATTCGACTTGAATATTAGTAATATACTAATGTTCATATTCGAATAACAACTACTAAATTAGTAACTAATCTAATGTTCCCTTAACACGCATTAAATAGTCAAGTAGTTAACTAATTATTTTCTATTCTCTGTTAAGAGGTGGGTGGGGACTTAACACGTTTGGACAGGCACTTTTTAGTTAAAATGTAGTAAAATGCTTAATTAATTAAGTAGGTTGTGAAAAATTTTAAGAACCAAAGAACTTTACTAAATTATTACTACTACTTTAAAAATTATTACTATTAATTTAAAAATTATTCACTTAAAATTCAGTTATCCACCCAACCACTTAACATGTTCATTTCGTTTCGACTCGCGACGCGAGAATGAAACTAATGAAAGGTTACTAATACACGATTAGTACTCTGTGTCGAATCAAGTCAAATTAGTTATAGAGTTTCGACTCGCGACACGAGAATGAAAGGTTACTAATACACGATTAGTACTCTGTGTCGAATCAAGTCAAATTAGTTACTAATTTTTATAAATCATTCGAATGAGTCGAATGATTTACTAAGTCGAATAATTCGACTGGAATCATTCAGAGTCGCGCATCGCTAAATCAGAAATTAAATGAAATGAAACTATAAACACAAAACGTAAAATAAAAATAAAAACCTTACAGAAATAACTACGATAGTGATTTCAGTTTGAAATTTACAGATCCCCAGATATAAACAAAACCAAGATGTTTACATCTAAAATCACGAAAATAGTAATAAACTCGTTATCTAATGAGATTTTTTAATGTTGTTTTATAATTAACTTTATTTCATTATTTTTTTCTTTTCAGGCAAATCTTAGGAATTGTATAAAACTGAATCAAGTTGTCGCTTCCACCACACATAATAAATATCAAAAGCGATTTAAAACCGATCTATACGAACCAGATTATCTTATTGTGAGTTTTATTTTCATTATGTTATTAAAACTAATTAAACTTATAATAATTCAAATTTATAACAGCATGATTGATTTGCGTATATTTTATTTCATAAAATAAATCGGTAACAACAAAGGTATGGATAATCTATAAAGTAACTTAACTCTCACATTTCTTACATACAGTTAGATTATTATATTATAATACAGTTTAGTTAATACTTAACAGCAATCCCACCTAAGGTAAGTGATGGTGGCCCCTAACAAGCAAATTTTCTCTCTTCAAGACCTTTAGTTTTTTTGATCAATCTTAACATTTTTAACATTTGCATATGCAATCTATACAGATATACGGTAACAATCTGCTTTGTGTTTTAAAATTTTCCTAGTCTATGGAGCCTGACGAGCCGGTTTATGATTGTTTGAATCTGCAACTGAAAGGATATGACTACCCGGTGTTGGAGGCATGTCAACGGGAAATTCACAGATATGCTGAAATTATGGGAATACATGTTGATGAATGGTTTGTAAAATTATTGAAGATTTATAACTTTTAAGAAAATTATTCTATGAGACGCCTGTGACTTCTTACGATACTAACGCCCCAACTCAGAGTCACTAAAGGTTACTTAAATCGTTCCTTAGTACAGAATTTGTATGGTGATACTTCACTAAGGAGCGATTAAAGTAACCGTTAGTGACTCTGAGTTGGGGCATAGTGAGTTAAGCGACAGCCGCCGTAGTTGGTTATTTAACTGCTAATGGCAAAAATGTTTTAAGAGTTTCGATGCATTGGAAGGCACTAAAAGCTATTGGTCCTGGTGCTTATTGTAAAATTACAGTCGTTAAGCCATGTCAGAGGCCCTCTGGTGGCATGAAAACTTCTAGCACTTTGGTTGCCCGGATCTGCACCAATCTGCACTGGAGCAGTGTTGTAAAGTATGCTCTAGGTCTCATGAGACCTATGCTCAGTAGTGAACATTAAAGAGTTGAAGCCAAGAAAATAATTGCCATAACTAATCTTATTGCATTATTGTCACAGTTGGGCAACTCCAGCACAGCAATTAAAAGTTCAGCGATTTAAACCTGGTGGGACAGCTCTAGATGCAGAGTATTACCTCAATGTCTATGAAAGAAATGTTCAGGTATTTATATTTTTTATATAATTTTTAGGAAATCATTTGCATTACTTACATAAGTGACCTATAACAGAGTCACTATCACAGAGAAATTGAATTTAAAATAGGAGAAGATTTAGGTGATGCCTAACGATAAAGCTAAAATATAATTAGGTGATTGTTTAGATGACAGTTGACACTGGTGAAATCGGGCATTAGGCAGTCATAGTAGGTAGTACTCTATAATCCGATAAATTCGATATTCCAAGTATTCCGACATCGCCCTGTAAAACGTTTGTCGGATTATCGTGGGTCAGCTGTAATAATGGGTGATGGTGGCCATTTGTTGCAAGCATATAAGCCAGTCTGCTCGTTTGTCCGCTATTTTCAATTAATATATGTAGTTGTACCTACTGCATTGGATAGTTCTTATTTTGAAATTGCATGTTGTCAGATTTTGATGTACTGATACCCACAAAAACATGTTGAAGAATCATATCTTATATATAAAATTCTCGTGCCACAATGTTAGTTACCATACTCCTCCGAAACGGGTTGACCAATTTTTATGAAATTTTATATGCATATTCAGTAGGTCTGAGAATCGGCTACTATTTATTTTTCATACCCCTAAGTGATAAGGGTATTTTGTGGAACAACTTTTTTATTTTAATTTTTTTATAATGTGGCATTAAAAAATACATAAAACCCTAAACTTTCACCCTTCTAACGCCAACCCCTACTTTTTAATATGATTTTTAGGTGATACTAAGTGCGCCCGGTCAGCTAGTATTTATTATAAAATTGTTACATATTTTTATTTTTTACTCTGCACAATGTCGATACAGAAGTTTCACTTTGAAAATTGTTACAAGGTATCGGACGTGCCCGCGTGGGCGCTGGGCTCTTTGTTGCGAGTGTCGCGCGCTCTGCTGCCCGAGGGCTGCACCCTCAACGTGCACGAGCACACCGCAGCCCACGAGGAGATCCGCTATGTACCCGACAATCAGCTTCTGGAACTGAAGCAACAACTCCAGGATATGGGAGGCAGCCGCGCTGAGAAGAAGAAGAGAAAATAACCATGTAATTTTATTAGCGTTTAGATTTTTTTGTAATTGTAGTTTTTAGCTAACTTAAGGAGGTTGAAAATAAACTTGTTAATGTACTATTTCGTTTAATTATTTACGCCTTTTGGATCACTGTATCCAAAGTGTGCCAACGGGTCTCACAGGGCTCTATCTCTCAATCAGTATCAATGGACCGGATAGACATGTGAAATTTTTACACAATAACTGTATTCTGCTGTACAAGAAACATGTTTTGTTTTGTATTTTATTTCACAATGTGAGGGGTATAGGCCATAGTCTACCTCGCTGGCCAAGTGTAGATTGATAGACTTCACACACCTTTGAGAACTTTATGGAGAACTTTCCGGTGTGCAGATTTCCTCATGATGTTTTTCTTCACCGAAGCAAGCTGATAATTAACTTGTAATACGCACATAATATTTGAAAATTAAATGATTTGAACTCGGGCCCCTGGGTTCGGGAGACCAACGTTCTAACCGCTAGGCTATCACCGCTATAGGATTTTACCTATGCAAAATGGTAATTATAAGATTTTGTATACATAGACAGCTTTGGGGGCGTCCATTAATTATGTGAGCCATTTTTAACGATTTTCAGACACCCCCCTTCTCCCCTGGTGAGATGTTATGAGACTCGTGAGATTTGGCTCCACCCCTTCCCCATCATCTCACGTATTTTTAAAATGTGTTTCTAGTGTCCACCCTCGATAGGTTTTGGGTGAAAAAATCAAAATGTTTTTTTTTATTATATTTTCATTTTCTATTCTTTTTTTGAATGTGCAAGGTCCTTAACAGTGGTATTTGGCATTTTTGTGAAGGAACATGCTTCAATTAATTTAACACTATTTTCGGGTAATTTTGCTGATTATTGCGAAAAAAATTACGTGAGATTTGCCGAAACCTCCGCTCTCCCCAACGTAAGATTAGATGCGATTCAGCTTGATCCCTTTGTCCCCCAAATGCCTCCCGTAATGTATGGACGCCTCCATTATTGTTTTTTTACTAGATACCTAGGTACAGTGTATAAAAATGTGCAAACACAGTGCGCCTAACAATTTGGCCACGGACTGTATATCGTTAGAATTCAACTGGGTGGTCTAACATTACTGTTTTAGTGGACCTCCAAGGGGTGATGGATTTATGGATAGATGGACAGTTCCGTGTTGTCCCGTGAAGTAGCGATTACAGAATGTGCACAGAGTAGGACCTATAAGATACTACAGAATGTGTTTCAGCTTAATCAGCTGAGCTCCCTCGAACGGACCACGTCACGATTTTGTCGAGGTGGTACGAACCTATTTCCATTACCTTTTATTAAAATTAAGCAAATGCGAAGGTAGAATCACAAGTCTTCCTTGTCACTTAAATTGAGTCTTTGTTTCTGTTTTAGTCGTTTTATTTGAATGTCTTTACTTTCATCTAAAGTTACAAAGTGCAAAGTTGAAGATCACAAACGGAAGTAATTATTATTACATCTGTGTTTATTACTCTGGCCTGGCCTTTCTAAACTACACATTAGCTATATAGCTGTATATGTAATATAAGATGTAGTGTGCAGATACAAACCTACAACCTAACCTCTCTATTTTTCTACCGAAACTATGAAATGAAACATAAAAATTTATGTGGTATCCCACCCCACACATTGATTTGGCTACTTAGAGGTCATACGTAGGTACCTACAATCCAAGTCAGTGGAAATGCAGATACGATGGCTAGTTGTAGATAATACTGAATGCCAAATCTCTATTTCGTAACACGATCATGAGATGTATTTACGTAGTCGACGCAGTGATGAAGGTAAGATAACAGAAGGTTAACTCTACCTCCTGTTTCAAATTTACTACCACGAGCACTTTAGAGATATTTTAACTGACTACAAAAAATTTGGAGGTTCTAAATTCGTTTATTTTTGAAATGTTGGTTAGGTACTAACTCAGTATTTATTATCCATCATATTTTATTAATCGATTTGGATTTTTTAATATAAATAATTAAAAGTATACTTAGGATTAATGCCCGGTTTATATTGTTCCAGTCCAGACTCCAGCGATCAAATCCAGTGCTAGATTGCTACTGGAATAATGTAAACCGGCACTGGAATGCACTGAATCCAATCAGCATTCCAGTCCAGTAACTGGATTGGCGGTCTACTTTTGAATCCAGTGTGACCAGTCCAATGCAGCTAGAATAATGTAAACAGCCAATCTAGTGCTGTTTGATACATTTTCTTCATGAAATCATTGTCACAGCAGACGATAGAATAGACGAATAGACGATACAATCCAGTCCAGCACTGACTGAATTGATTCGCTGGGTTAAGTACTGGATTGGAATAATGTAAATCGGGCATAAAATTCTGATATATTGAACAATTAAAAACTTGCCTTTAGGGACGGAAATATCTAAATACTCGAATCTTCGCAAACACCGTGTGCAGATTCAAATAAGATTGCATAGCTCACCGTCCTTGTACGTCTTCCTAAGTATTAATAAATTTTTAGCTGACAGGTTGAAAACCCTGTGGTACCTACCTACATATTACCACTGCAGGGATAGACATTTACCTGACTGGTCAGTGTAAGTAATAATAATAATAGTAACGCTTCACACTCATAGCTTATCACTAGGATTTCCTGTGTCGTGGGTGCCATGGGCAACACACAAAGACAAGAACACTCACACCTAGACCGAGAACAGAAACACATCATTCAAATTTCGCCTCGCTGGGAATCGAACCCAGGACCCTTGGCGCGGCGATCCGGCATGGTAACCATTGCGCAACACGGGTTATGTGATGAGTTCTTAAAAAATGAAAATCTTAGAAATGAAAATATTTGTGTATGTGTAGGTTCCTATTAACTATTATTATGATACGTGAGAATCATATTGAGGAGACAGGATTTTCTCATCATTTATTTTTTAATGTTTCATTTTGGAATATCTTTTAATAAATAACTTTATTATAAGTAGGTAGGTATCTACCTTCTGCCCGTCAGTGATACTAAAGTTATTCCAGAATATAGAATTTATGGAATCGTAAACTTGAATAGTATTTCGACAAGACGTATCCCTGACCCAGTCCAGTCGCAGTTTAGATGTTTATTTACGACGGCTACTTAAAACCTCAATAATGTACCGACACTAACATGGCGGATGGCGGTAAATATTCAGGACGCGCGTTAGCCATCGGGTCGGCGCGCCCGGGCCCTCTCGTCTCGAAGTCTCGCAACAGCACCATTGACTATAAAATTGTATACTTAGTCATTGATATTTACTACGTACTGCTGTTTATTATTAAAACTTGTGGCACAACAAAAGAAAGAATGGGTTAGTCACTTACTCCATCTGATTAAATCTAACAGTATTGTAATGTTTACTTTACTATATTTTTATTACATTACCTGTTAATAGTTACTCAACTTAAACTACGGAACTCTACAATAAACGAGACTACAACCCACATCACTGACACCAAATTCATCACCAACGCGTTGCCGACGAAAAGAAAGCGGGAGATCCGCATTATTAACGCATCTCCAATAGTGTGACCGCAACAGTTGTGAAACATTTCAAGTTCATTTAGAAGGACACGAGTGGTAGTTAACCAGGCGGATAAATAGCCTGGTGGTAGGGTGTAAATACCGTCGAATTAAACTGGATAGTACCTACCTACCTACAGCGCTTAGCAATTTCCATCTCCTCCAATGATGTTTGCTATAGCTAGTTGCACAAAGTACATACCATGAGCAGCGAAGGTTGGCTTGTACTCAAGATTGACGGAGTTCCCTACACCCCAGCTAACTAAATATTTACTCTAAACTAAGATCAAAAGACTAATAGCATTTTTTTTATTTTGTCAACATTTGGCTGGTACCACTTCTTCTATTGCATGGTTACCTTGCAAATAATTAAATATTGGTCAACAGATAACAACTCTAGCAATATTTCGACGAAGGTTTAGCCATTAGATTCGTCTTAACTGTGAGAGTGACACTGGGTAACTAGTTAACTACTAACTATATCAAAATTGAAACAAAAAATTTAAATGACCGATTTTTGGCACAATATTGTCTTCAAAAAAAAATTTTTTTAATGCAATTACTAAATTGACATATTTATTAATTTAAATTTGATGGAACTTAAAGACATAATAAGGATATTATGTACTTACTCCATTGACTCTACTGTTATAGAACTTTCCTTTATAGAGCTTTTAACGGTTTTTATTCTGTATGTGCGTATGTATAATATAATTATAAATAAGTACATAATAATTATGAGTATATAGTCCAACAGTTTCCTGAATTGCTTGAATTCGCTATGTACTATTTAGGTCAAAACTTTTGTACCTAAATAGTTCCTTTTTAAAATTTTAAAGTTTATATCAAACCTACCTACAACTTGCCATTAAGTAGGGTTCATTAATTTCTATAAGTCATTGCACTTCTATAAGGTTTTTTGAACCTATCCTATACAAGATAAGATGATTACTTAAATAATATATTTTTGATTGCACTATTATTAATGATAAGTCCACATGATTGTTATAAGTTCAGGTGCCTTACCATGAACTCTAATAAAATGTGTCATGTACAGGACAGGTCAGCTTGTAGCTAAAACCTGTCAGGAGTGTGTTTTGTACCATGAACGTTCACCTGATGGCCTGCAGTGCCTCTACTTCTGTCCGGCATCTTAGTCTATGACCTGCGCGGTACAACGTAGTGTTTAAGTACTCTGTGCGTGGTACAAAATTTGTTTTACTTAAGTTCGGAAATAGAGCGTTTTATCGGTTTACCGGTTTTCAAATCAATGCGTAATATTGATGTTTTTAAAAATTTAAAATAACAATCTCAATCGTAGATTTTGAGATTTGTTATAGAAACTTAACGGTCGTTATTTATTAAGCTTAATAACCGTTCGTTCTCTACCAAAAAAATAATCCCTATGTGATGCCTACATTTTTGAACGTAATCTTACAACACTTGACACTTGACACAGTGACATGTCCAAATGTCTAATAAAATGTGTGATTTATTTTATAGGAGCGATAATTTAAAATTGTTAAGTACAATTTTGAATTTCTAACGTACTTTCAAAGAAATGAAAGACATTTATTTTGTGATGGTGGTGCATTTTCATTTTCATGAATGCCTGTAGGTCATGTACAAGTCGAGGCGGATATTTACCTACTGTGATAAGATGTAATTTATGTTGAATTGGGTTGGAGATGGGAACTTGAGTTAGAAACTTGTTGAAGCCGTGTCAGAGTACGGCTACATCAGAAGTAAATGCGTTCGATGACGAGCACCCAGCGATCAAAGGGACTGGAGACATGAGGGTGGAGGCGCTCGAGGACGAGCGCACGTCAGGATAGCCGTGCCGGCGAGCGACCTCTTTGGTTCTACAACGATCGACTGATACAGATGCTGATGATGTCATACGAGAAGAGTTATGAAGAAAAGCTAAATATTTAGAATATGGAATATGTCACTTTATTTAGAACAATATAATACGTAGGATATTATAATTCTATTATTGATCACGGAGTAGTAGAGATTGTTATCGATGTGAACGTTAGGATAACTGGAAATATACTTATCTTGGTGCAAAACAAACGGAATAATATTGAATAACCGTTATCATATAATACCTTTTCTTCCACATATATAAAAATATATGGTATATGTTTATAAAAATATACTATAGTAATAAAAATAATAATTAGACCTTTTTATTTCTTAAATAGAAAATTCAATTTACAATTTCATAACGACTAAAAAGCATGCAATGCAATCTATATTCTATACAAATAATAAAACTGAAGAATCTATCTGTGATTTCGAAATAAATGATTTAAATAAATAAAAAGTCTTCAACTTAAAGTTAAAGCAATTTTTAGGATTCGTTAATCCTTTCCTTAATCTTAATTCTTGACTAAATTTAATTCAATAATCATTATTATATATTTCTTTGTTTATATTACTTTTTTATATTATACTCTCTCTATAGAGTAAAGGCTCCTCCATTTTTTTCCACATAATTCTGTCACTCGCTTTATCAATCCATTCTTTTCCCGCTGCGTACAAAGAACAATGCCCAACTGCCATACATCGTTTTATTTCATTTTCAACTTTAGCGTCTTAAAATAAAAAAAATTCTAAAAATAGCCGCTTTAATTTCTGAGCTTAGATATATAAAGCCATCTCTCCGCCGCGGCCGTTCTGCCTCTGGTTCTCTTGCCTATAGCTGCCTTCCATGATGTAATCTTTTTGAATGTGGTCTATAGTTGAATACGTACTTATAAATCCTGCTTGCTCTATTGGCTGATGCTCTTCGGTGTATTTAGCAAGGCGTTTCTCGAGACATGAAGGAAACAGCTTGTAGAGATTAGATTGTAGGCAAGGCAGATTGGTCGATAGCTAATATTTACCAAGTAATGTTCTTCAATATCATACATTTATATTCAAACTGTTTTATATAAGAATAACTTACGGTATAAAGAAATTATAAACGAAACAGCCAAAACAGGACAATTAATGTTACTTTCGGTAGGCTGTAATATTTTGACGTTGACATAGGCCGCTTTCCAACATCAATACGTCAACAATCGCTTCATGGTACACAAATAGCAGGGCAGAAGAAGATTATCGAAGTCACGTGACCGCTGTCCTGTTACGGTCACGTGATCACTGGCTGACCTGTGCTTTAGCTAGGTCATGGTAGGATATAGCAGGACAGGTCAATTATTGGCTAATATTGGCCTGTATTAAGAGTTCATGGTAAGGCCCCAGTTATGATAAAGTCACTTGTATGAACGGTAGCCTTTAACATCACAATTCACAAGCGATGCAAGGTATCCACAGACCCAGCGTTATTGGTAGGGGCAAGGTCGAGCGACAGTCTGGGGCGCCAAATTTGGGGTGAAGAGCAAAAAAAAGGAAAAATAAAATTCATAATAAACGTTCCCACTGGTTTAAGCAAACAGTTTTCGAGCAAAAAAGCTCGATTTTGATTTTCTTATGTGGGCGCCACAATGTTCTTGCCTGGGGCGCCAGTGCCTCTAACGCCGGCACTGGGTATCCACTATCCACAATTTTATAGCCAAGTCATTAACTGATTAATCGCGTTATCGAAACTTGGATCTTTCATTAAATTTTACGATCCTAAAGTGCAAAGTGTTCACCGATGATAATATCTAGATTCTAGACATATCTTAGACAATTGTAGAAAACATCTCAATTTTATTCCCTCTTTAAAAATATCTGGAATGTTTTTGAATAAAAATGTAATACCTAATCCCCAAAATCTGTCATAACTTCAAGACGAACCATATTGCCTCTTGCATGGCCAAACGATGCTGCGTTATGCAATTGCCTTGACGATCTAATAGACGTTGTATTAATAACCCTGAATTGTTACTAAAGTTATAATTAATAATTTTGGAAGACCAATAATTGTTAGATGTTTTACAATAAATTAATAATTTTAGTGTTAATTCATTCATGTATGGTGAAACTGAATCCGAAATACGATTTTCAAGCGATTTATACTGCTGTTTATTTGCTAGTGAAAAAATGTTATTTTCTATGTAAGTAGGTATATAATCTAGGATTCCCGCTTTGTGCGCTACTTGTCTCCTGAATTCTTGCACGTAGGTATCTTTAAATGTGTATCTAACAGTCTATTAGAACAAAAGTCTTTATCGCACGTTGCGAATGAGGGCTAGGCTGTCATGAAAATTTTAAGTCATGTTTTCTTTAAATACTTAGAGTGAGACCACTGAAACATAAAATTTGAAAAATTTGTGCCCTGTATGACATAGGCAATTTGGCAAAGTATACCTGTAGAATATTTCGTAATATTCCACCCCAGCCAATTTTAAAGTATTTGGAATTGGTAAAAAAAATCGTAATTATTTGACAACGGTTTCGGATTTCAAATCAATTTAATAATAAATCATTATTTTTAAGAAATGGGATTCAGAATTTACTAACATTAGTAGTTAGTAAGTAGGTAAATATAACACCCCAAGCTTTAACTAGTATCTAGATATTTTATAAATTATAAAAGAATAGAGATATTATTTTTAGCTTTTTATTTCTTCTCGAAAAGAAGTGCAGAAAAAAAATTTATACCTACAATATGTTTTAAATTACCAATACATTTTAGCGTGTTAAAAAATTAGAGGACACTGGAGACTAGACATTGTCAGAAGGATAATTTTTCCTGAATTGCCTGTGTAATGTGTTGTTTAAATATTTGGTATTAGTAGGCCAAAATTACTTGGTTTTCTACTCGTATGTGTTATCTAATAATTTATCCGTTACTTATCAAGGTCCTTCAATTTAATAACTAAATAGTTAATTCCTCTTCAGTTATCATAAAGTCATTATTGCCTGTGCCGATGCTGCTACGACTTTAAAACGCATTTTAAACTCCGTGAGGACATTTATACTCCAAATTGATCGTATCTAGACATCGATGATGAGTAAACAACAGTTGAAACTAGGCGATGTTTAATAATGACTGTAACAGTTATGCAATGCCGCACTTTACCATATAAAGGCGAAGTGTTTCACGAATCATGATGTAGAATGTTCAATCAGAAATGATGACAGCGCTATTTATATAACAAATGTTTTGATCGTTTGGACCACGTCGTTGCTAACCAAAGAGTACATTTGTATATATACAGAAATAAATAAACAAACATTTGTTCCGTCATAATCATGGCAACAACGTTAAGGTTCTATGGTAAGATATTATAAATTAAAATTAGTTTGATTGAAAAGGGTCGCACTCAGAATATGGCGCAGTAAGTGGTTTATCAACCTACTACGCCCCTGATATTTCAGTGCGCCCGTTAGTCGCGTGTAGATTGGCGAGCATATACTGTTGCTAACTTACGAAATGATCAAGTTAATTGCCGTTTATAATCCAATGTTAATGTCATTGATAACATATGTTTACAAAACATAAAATACTTGTTTAGCGCAAGCTCAATCAAGGTCCTATCTACACAAACATATTTCGTTCTTTTCTATTCATACATACATATGTATGTACATCTACATTACCAAATCCGGATGTATTTGTAGGCACATCTAGTGTTTATGTAATTAAATTTTGGTGTTATGCTAACATTTGTCTGTAGTTTCAGTCTTCTTCACAGCACTGCACTTACTTTTTAGGGTTCCAAAGTAAAATCGGAACCTTAGTGTTAGAAAGGTGTAATTTGGCATGGATATGCCTACATATTTATTGAAACTCCAGAATCGTAGAATAAAATATTGAAAGCCATTTTTTTCAGGATACCTCCCCTACAGGTAACGCGAGGATAAATTTTTCATTCGTCGCGTACCCTATAGTGTGGGGTATCATTGAAAAGGTCTTCAAAAATATTATAGGTTTTTTGAGACTATTTTAGGAATTAGGGGTCCGTTTGCGAAATATTTGCCTTTAAAGTGCTAATTTTGGTTAGAGTCAAATATCCCCCCCTGCTGGCTAAGCGGTTAAAGTTGGACAAGTGAAAAAATTCTCAAAAATAGGTTATATGATGAATTTACAAGGAAAACTATCACAACTATGTTAACATAAGTAGTTAATGAGTAATACTTAGTCGATAAACTTACTACTTCGGAACCCTACATTACGCGTGGCCTGACGCGCTCTTACCCGGTTTTTATTATTACACGATCATATTTTTTATGTTTGATGACCTAACCATTAAAGGCGAGATGACACTGTAGCCCATTAGACGATTATTTAGCTTGACTTACTTGACTTGATTATTTAGACTTGGAAGTGGTCTGCTTACCAAACGAAGATGCCCAACCAGGCAGATTTTTGGATCCGCGAAAAATTACCTACGATTACTCTCGGGTCGTATTGTTGGTGTTCGTAGTCTAATCAATGTATTTGCATACCACCTTCGCTCATAGATATTATTAAGAAGGTACACCAAATAGAATACCTACCGATGCATTGCAAGTCAAAAATAAAGTCCGATATTTCTGCGGTCTTGTGATGCTGCATTGTGGTGAGCTTGCGGCATCAATTAATTTTTAACCGACTTCAAAAAAGGAGGAGGTATTCAATTCGACTGTATTTTTTTGTTTGTTACCTCAGAACTTTCGACTGGGTGAAAAGATTTTAATTATTCTTTTTTTTTAAGCAAAAGCTGGTGCTTGTCATGTGGTTGGGACCACAAATTTGAGCGAGATCTGACGAGTACTTACTTTATGAGTTATCCCTAATTTTGAAGTGGGTTATTTTTTGTCAAGAATTATGTTTTGTTTTAATTGGTCCACAAATAAAAATGAAATGTCAACGTATGAAACAGGATTTCATTTTTTTTTTAATTTTCGAGAGAAAGTGGTGCTAGTGGGAGCTATGATAATTTAGTTTCCCGAAACGAAAATAGGAGTGGGAGGACGGTTATTGATTTACTCTAAACATAGCTATTTATTTACCTATATAATGCGGCATAGGTATAGGTACTAAGTAAGTATATGACTGGTGGTGGCCTAAGACTAAGATGCTATGAAACTTGTGAAATTTTTGTGAAGTCATTTCTACGGTACCATAAAATTTGAATTGTCTCAATCTTGATTAATGCAACTTGATAATTACGAGTAAGTATGTTAATCGTAATTCTGCAACTCTAGAGGGGTTACGTTTTATCAAGAACATTTTGAGATATAAACACGAACAATTTCTCAGTTCGCAGCTAAGATTAGGTTTGAAATTAGACACCAGCTATTCATGTAGCAGTGGATTATGGCACAGAAGAATAAAATTATCGCATCTCATAGATCAAAATAGATCAACCAATCAGCGCCAATGAATTTATTAATTTATATTTATTTATATACAACAAAACATAACCTACATCACTAAGAAATAGGTACTTCAGTTTCCAACTTACTTCCTAGTTCCTTGTAAAATATAATATTTTTTGTAATAAATTCTGCCGATATTGAACTTATCTAGAACAAACAAAATATGATATTAGTATGTATATGCACGTTTATAATTTTAAGATTAATTATCTGTTCTTAACTCTCATTTATACCTGTACTCAATATGTGTTAATGAGACGTCAAGCATATAATTATCAATAAGTTCTGAAAATGTATTCAGTAGTTCCGAATAACACTCCCAAGTGGGAGCGGGCGCGACCAGCGGAGCGAGCGGCGAGTAAAACAAACATTTGAGCTGGCCGGGCAAACGTTGTTCTGCCATATAAATTGTATTTTTTTTTTTTTATGGAAATAGCCGGCAAACGAGCTGACGACCCACCTGATGGTAAGTGGCTATCGCCGCCCATGGACATCAGCAACACCAAAGGCATCACTGATGCGTTGCCGGCCAAGAAAGAAAGAAGAAAAAGAAAAAGAACTGGCTCTCAAGCCCCCAGCCGGAACACGACGAGTCGTTTGGCGGCTGACTCATGCTCGAGGGTGGTAGCTATCCAGGCGAACCCATGGAGAAATAATAATAGTAATAATGGTATTAATTAACAATTAAAATCAATACTACCAATATAATCCCTCCGAGGGCCCTACCACCAGCGGGCCGGATTTAGTCGCCTTTTACGACACCCTTCCGGCGTGGGATTGGGGTTAGTATTCTAAGCCGCCCCAATACGGCTATGTATCTAGATATAGTGACACCTTAATTACCTATCAGTATAAAATATACTTTAAGAGCTACTCTCATATCTACCAAACATACACAAGAAAAATTATATAAATCGGTCAATCAGTTTCGGAGGATTTTGACCACGAACACCGTGACTAGGGATTGCAATCCCGCAGCTCATTCAATCCCGCGGGATTGATATGCGGGATTACAAATTCCCGAGCGGGATCACGCGGGATCCCGCATCTTTGAAATTATGTTATAAAATAAAATTGAAACTACAGATTTTTGTGTAAAAATCAACTTTTATTGAACTTTTCTTACATTAAGCAACATAAATTATATTTTTTCTATTAATTAAGTATTAGTAATTAGTAATCGCTCATAGCCCTGCGGCTCGCGTCGATTCTAAGTGATCGACAAAGTTAAGCAACAACGGGCGCGGTCGATAGTTGCATGGGTGACCGCTAGTGGCAAAAAATTCTTGAGCGTTTCCGTGCTTCGGAGGGCACCTAAAGCCGTCGGTCCCGGTTGTTGTCATATGATAACAGTCGTTAAGCCATGTCGGAGGCCCTCGGGTGGTTTGAAAACTTCCGACATTCGGGTTGGCCACTAACCCCTCCACCAATCCGAACTGGAGCAGCGTGGTGCAGTATGCTCTAGGCCTCCTCAAGAGGAGAGACCCGTGCCCAGTAGTGGGCCATTAATGGGTTGAAGCCAATTAGTAATCTGTTTTGTTATATTCATCTTTAAATGTTTGGCATAGTTTAATAGTACCTACTGTTTAGTTTTACTGGCTTCTACGCTCGTGCTACTCGCGATTTACGCGAAAGTTTTAGCGCCAAAGTTTTAATTTGCGGGATCCGCGGATCCGCGCTTTGAAGCTGCAGGATCCAGCAGATTAATAAAAGCAGCGGGATCCCGCGGGAATGCGTGATCCCGTTTTGCGGGATTGCAATCCCTAACCGTGACACAAGATTTTTATTTACTAGATAATGCCTATGATTGTTTGTAGCACACGAACATGAAAATACTGAAAATACTGCAACCCACTAGCTGAGGTGCGAGTGGAAGGGGGCAAGTTGAGAAAATGACGACATGGCAAATGACATGAGCTCTACAAAGAAATGTAGATCAAGAAGTAAGGCAAGATAGTTTATTGGGACCATAATATGTTTTTTGCCTACTGCATGACTTTCCAAGCAGGAATTATTATTATGAACAAAAACTTATTATAGTTTGAAGCTTAGATATTAATTGCAAAAGTATCAACAAATCAGCATATGAACACATTGTCATCAATGATTTTCAAGACAATACTTATAGGAGATACTGTTATGTATTCTGTGATATAGGTAAATGCAATAAAACTAAACAACTATATTCAATTTCAGATTCATCAAGTACAAACGAGAAAGCATTGATAGAACGAACGAAGGGGCCCGAGTTCAATTCAAATCCTAGCACGCACCTTTAATTTTCAAATATTACGTGCGTATTATAAGTTAATTATCACTTGCTTCGGTGAAGGAAAACATCGTGAGGAAACCTGCACACCGGAGTGTTCTCCATAAAGTTCTCAAAGGTGTGTGAAGTCTACCAATTCACACTTGGCCAGCGTGGTAGACTATGGCCTTTCATTATGAGAAGAGACCCCGAGCCCAGCAGTGGGACAATTATGGGTTGTTGCTTTAATCACAAACGGTGAAAGAATGAGATAGATACAGAATAGAGTAAAATAGAGAGTAGAATAGATTTGGTAGAGTGAAGGACATAAATTTTAAGGTCTCATTATAAATAAGTATTTAAATTGGAAGGACACAAACTATTTAAGTCTATGTAAGCAATCTTGATAAACCATACCCTGCCCGCTGACCGCTAACAATTGGGACACACGCGCATCCCCGCTTCCCGCTGCCTGCTGTCACATGGGCCGCAAGATTACGTCCTTAAGTGATTCCACTTGGGATTTCAAGGTGATTAGATTATTTTGATAATTAGTAAGTATTTAATGCACGGATAGTATGAAGTCATCAGAACGTATTAAATTATGGCAGGTAATAACTAATAACAACGTTAGGAACGCTTTGTTTGGGCGTGAAAATATAAATATTATACTGTGATTATATTTATTGCTTAGTTCAGATTATTAGATACCTCTTATTATTATTTTACATTTATCAAATCTATAGATATAGCTACATATGGCCAAATTAGTTTAGAAAACATCAAATATATATGTACATATTTTTTTAATAATTTTACTAATACGTCCGGAATTCCAAAAAATAAAACGATACTTCACAAGCAAGCAATAAAACATAAAGGGAAGTTTAATAACTAACATTAAATTCGACCGGAAAATATTTTTGTACATGTTCTAGTCGTCTCTTTCCTATTTGGACGACAACGCGTCAACGATACCTTTGACCGCTAGGGGTATCTAGAATGTTTTTGGTACGTGCCTCCTAGCCGTCATTTTTTGTTGTTATGTTCTACTTGGGTTGGAGAGTAATCACTCCACAAATCCACACTGGACCAGCGTGGTATGTTCTAGGCCTCCGCAGTTATCAGAAGAGATAATTAATGAACATGATGATAAAAAAGCCATTAATGGGTTTAAACTGTATATTGAGCCACCTAAGTGTATCTTGTAAAACTTTTTTAATAAGTAAGTATTTTATAATAGTTGGAACTTCCCTTCGCCTAATTACAACTGATTAATATATTAAATTAAGATATTATATAATTAATACAAAAATAAATATAAATTCTGATAACATTACATAATTAGTGTTTTGATTGTGCATATTTTGTGCACATTTTGTCCTCTTAGTGCATATTTAGCCAGTTTAATTGTGCATATTACTTTGTCTACTTAATCACCATAGTGAACGTTAAAAATTCAAAATAAAGCAGAGTGCGAAATAAATGAGACCATGACTCATTTTTACGCCTCCACGACCTTCTATGTCTGTGTAATCTTGTCTTCACTCAAAATTGTAACCTCTTCTAATCTAACCACTACTTACTACATTTGACCTTTACGTTTGAATTTTTCCCACTATAGAGCTGCAACAAAAATATTATAATAAAATATCGATATCGTTACATGATGAAAAATAAACTAATCGATGTGTAAATTTTGTCAATTCAAATGCAACGAATGTAAAATAGGTATCTAATTGTTAATTACTATCATTTCTTGAATGCTTAATGTAGTGTTATGAGTTGCAAAAGTCGCGATTCAGTCACATATTTGTCATAAGAACTGTAACCGAAATTCTGCTATAGATTTTACCAACATTTATTCGTTTATTGGGGGGTTTGGTGTCTCGTGTGGAATTAGTAGAATTAGCCCGGGAAAATCATGGAACAATAGCACATAACGTCGCTTGGAATTCGAACCTCGCGGTTTCATTCGCGATTTGTTTTCATGCAACAAAAGATTACATCAATCAGACTCTTAAAAAGTTTCAAAACTTTTTGACATAAAAATAAAATACCTAAGTATTTTTTGCCCATTCTTTCCGCGTGAATGTTAGAGCCCGTATAAAAGACATCAACGCGCTAGTTTAATATTTTCATGGATATATTATAAATTGATTTGCTACAAGTTACAAGTAGCTGGTGCTGAAGAAGTCTTCACTTCAATTTAAGTGGGTTAAGTTTGATCGTCTTTCATTTTGAAATTTTAATTTTTGGTGAATAATAAAATAAACATATTGATCAAAAATATTGATTCAAAATGATTGATATTTCCTACTGACCCGCCCATGCTAAAAGATCTATTTTGAACTGTGGTTTTATAATTAAATTTACTTTACGTAAAAAAAATTAAAATATTAAATTTAGGTACGGATTCCGCCCCTATAGAGTTATAAAATAGTATGGCCTAGTACGTGTTAAATATTTTTTATCATAGTATTTGTGATTTATAAACATAAACAAATCATCATAGGTATATATCAATTTGTATATCCAATACTATTGATTGATGGTATTAACTCAGATCAATAAACCATGACCTGAGGGTCACCATGAATAAATAATAATAAACCACTAACTTATTTATTTACTAAACGCCTTTAAAACATAATTTAGTTACACATCTAAGATAAGCGTATCACTATCTAGAATCTAGTAATAGTAGTGTACAGTACGGCCGAGGTATCTTGGCGCGTCTGAACATAGGCTTTGCGAATTTTAGCGCATGTAAGACAGAGATAGCGATACGAACATGCTAACGTGTGATTGAAACATAATACGCCGCGTACCGAGCATTGCCGAATTATGTGACTGCGCAGACTTCTGCGCGAAGTTCAGACGCGCCAAGATACGTTGGCCATACTGTACACTTTTGTTAATACTTAATAGCTTGGAGATTGTGCGTCGGTCAGTGAGAACGTGAATTACCGCGCGTTGCCTCATGTTGCTTCATGCGCACTAGCGACGGCGCACTCACGCACTAGCGAGCGTAGTTCGTGGGTTTCGTATGTCTGCAAATATCACATTTGGATGAGCGTGTAATTACTACATAAGTAACGCTTGTTTGTTATTTAGCTACGTTCAATTTTTCGTATATCTTTCTGCGGGCCATTTTTTAGACGAGTATTTGGTAAACGATCTTGGATCTTTTTATTGAAATATTTGTTTATATTTGTTTACAAAATAATTCAGTAAAAGGAACTTATTTGGACAATAGTTGGACATTATTACAACAAATTAATTCTTTAGGTTCATATCAGATTAATAAGCTTAATGTATGAGAAGTAGCACCTCCACCAACCCGCACTGAAGCAGCGTGGTGGAGTATGCTCTAATCCTCCTCAAGAGGAGAGACCCGTGCCCAGTAGTGGACCATTAATAGGTTGAAGCCATAAGAAGGAAGTAGCCATAGCGCTCGATTCACTAAACATAAGAGAGACAAAATTGATTGTCTCTAACAGATAGTAAAAATTACATAAATAGTGTATTATAATTTATGATTGATGATGATATAATTTAATTAATTTATATAATTTATTCAATGTATAATAGAAATAGCGGCTTTGCTTTATACTATTATCAGATTATTTTATGGTATGAATTAAAATACTTTGCTTTTTTTATGGTTGTTATAACTTGTCTTCGTAACAATTTTTACGTACTGTAAACGATATAACTTTTTGAACATTACTTTTAGGGTTCCGAAGTAAAATCGGAACCCTTATGTTTTCGTGCGTCTGTCCATCCTACTGTCCGAGGCATAGCGCCGATATCCTTAGTGCTTGAAAGCTGTAAGTTGGCATGGATACATATTTATTAAAACTCCAAAATCTTATATTAAAATATTCAAAAATTTTATTTTTCAGGGTACCTCCCTTACCTACAGGTAACGTGAGGATAATTTTTTTTCGTTGCGTACCCCATAGTGTGGAGTATAGTTGAAAAGGTATTTCAAAAATAGTGGGTCACCTAAGAATATTTTTGTATTAGGGGCTTTTTACGAAATATTTTGCTTCAAACTGTAAATTTTGGTTAGAGTCAAGTGTCCTCCTCCCTCCGCCGCCTGAAGTTGGAAAAAATCTCAAAAATAGGTTATAATGATGATGAATTTACAGGGAAAACTATCATGACTATGTTAGCATAAGAAGTTAGTGAGTAATAGTCGATGAACTTACTAAGTACTTCGGCGTATCAGGCCATGCGCAATGTAGGGTGCGCGTGGCCTGACACGCACTTGCCCGGTTTCCTTAAAATAATTTTTGCACATTTTGAAATGCCTTAAGTACATTTACGCACCATAGTACGTAGGGGGCATTTGCACACATGGATTTCGTATGCTTAGAAAAACAAACCACCTGTGGTCCAGAAAAATGAATATTTGTTATGAAAAAGTTATATCTATTAGCAGGGAGTCTCAGTTTATCTTTGGGCGAAAATATTCTTATTTGACCCCTCCCCTCTCTATGTCATATTATTATGTATGTCATATTTCTATGTCGTGTCGTGATAACAAACAACAACTGGTTAAAGCAATTTTTACATTCAATAGAGAAAAATATAGAGTAAAAATTGGTTCCATAACTTTTACTTGGTAGAAAAATACCGGTTTAAAAGACATAAAAAACCTCTCTACATTATAATCCTAATTAGGTATATTTTTGTTTTCTCTACATAATTATAGATATAATACCTAGGCACAGTTAATTACAATTTTATAGTGGTAATACAATAGATTATGAATATCAAAATTATTTATTATTCACATCCTACCTGCGTAGTGCAATATGATTGTGTAATATTTTTAACTCCATAAAATGAATCTATTTGGCGGCTAGAGACGTTCACTCTCGTGAACGTCAATGGTAGACTTGGTCTGACGGTTTTGTAGACGAAGGAGATACAATTACATATCGGATAATTTTCAGTAACACTCGAAGCTACTGGGATCAAATCGATATTAAGTATGATATTAAGTAACAGTTTCAATTGCAGCGCAAATTGCGAACAACCTATCAATTTCTAGCCAAACTAAACTAATTTACGATATCTTATTGGGAGAACAGTGTACCTAATTATTATAACGGTCTTGTAACCATAATTGTCTTTCATTATAATTTGCAGTAAACAATACTTTATACCGTATCCACCACACTATCATATTATTAGTTACCAATAGAATCGTAGGATGATAATCATTAAGATTTTAATTCCTCAAAAGGATAGTTGAATGGGTTGAGTGATACAAAGAAGCAATGACTGGAGATCTTCTTTGGATTGGTCTTCGTATTACACCTACCAAAATAACACCAAAACATTACACCACACATTAGTTGGAGTGGTCTTGACATGAGACCAGCTCGATCTAAACTCCACTTCGACTCGTCTCTTTGTAAAGTATTGAAATATGAACTTTACTATAAGTTACTTACGGCTGAATTTTCACCATTTATTTGATAGAAGTGTACGACGCGTGGAGCACACACTATCCCGCTGGTTAACTACGTCATTAGCAATAAGAATGCTGTAAATCAGAAATGTTTTATGTGTGCGTAGGTATCTCAAAGTAAACTTAACCAGAGCGGACCAGAGAGTGACTAGGAACTTAGACTAAAACTCAGGAGGTACTCCACACTAAGGAGCGCCATATACTCCAACTCTTGGTCGTTGCCCTGCTCAACAACCCTGTTACTGGAGAGCCATATCCCGGCTCTCCATATCCTGCCAGTTTAATCCGGACAGTACTCAGACATGGTGGTAGGATTTTGCCCACCTGGTCTCTCACTAGCTTACTTCTAGAATCATCTGTGAAATGTTAAACAGCAAGTACCTACCTAATAAGTTTTAATATACTATGACGTCGTAAGAGGAGACAGAAGTTGGCCTACTTGGTGGTAGGGGTTTACATTATTTAGTTAGTCATTAGTACTGGTAACATCAGACTTTTCATGAAGCCTGCCTGGTTGGCGTGCTGTCACTCTCTTGCTTGAGTCACCCGCCAAACGATACGTCACGCGTCGTATTACAGCTGGGGGCTTTTCTTTGTTTTCAGCCAGTCCTTTCATTATTTCTCTCTCTTTTCCTTCTAGGCATCGCATCGGTGATACCCTTGGTATTACTTATGTCCATGGGGGATTGTGGCCACTTATGGATCGTCAGCTCGTTTTTCGGCTATTTCCATACAAATAAAATGAGTCCAGTCATTTTCATCTTCACTGGCAACCCGTTAATGATAGTTTAATAAAAATAAATAAATTAAAATTAAAATAAATAAAATAAAAAAAATCTTTGGTGTTACTGACTTCCCTGGATGGAGGAGGACCACTTAACATCAGTTGGCATGACATCTTAGTCGTCATAATATTTATTATTACCTATATGTTCTCATAACAAATAGGTTACCTACTAATAAAATCTTACTTTTGCTTTAAAACCTGTCAATGGGATATAACAGTAATTTTAAATACTTAAGCTATCGCTCAGATCTTCGGCTGCACGAATTTACGTTTCCTATACATCAGTTAGAAAGTTTAGTTATGTGTTTGCAATTTTGCATTCTCGGAACTCTGAGAATCAGATGTTCTATATTTTTATGATGCCGACGAATGTTCAATTTAGTACTATGGTGTTCACATGGATCTCACAAAGTTACAGTAGTAACTTTGCGAGTTTTTCAGTAGAAAACTCGCTTTTCCATTTTCCATGAAAAAAGGCCCTAAACTCTTTGCACATTGCTTTTCCTTACAAATTTCCATATTTGAAAAACGTTTTTTTTTAATTAAAAATACATACCTCTCGAAATATCTACGTACATAATTATTAATTTGTATTTACACACTTACAAATAAAGTAGGTAGGTACATTTGCGATAGTCTCAGTAAATGATTTTAGTGAAATTCTCAATATGTAGCGGTTAAGCCACATTCAGATGATGATTTTCAACGGGTGGTATTGTAGTTGCTACCGTAATAAGTCATTTTTTCTTACATAAGCAGGCCAAAACACTCATCTTAGATTTTTATGCAAGGAAAGTGAAATGTGCGCTTACGGTATTTCCTACTTCACAAGCACTAGATTGGCAGTTCCAATTGCTTGGTTCTCAAGTTAATGGCATGACAATGTCTCCATCAAAAATATCATAAGTTAAACATCATAGCATAGGGATGACCATACCAGATGAAGTTTGGTTCTGATGATAAAACATTTTTTTAAATCTGTGTATCTATTGCCCCCACATTGTGGGAAGAGACCCGCGCCCAGTAGCACAGAAAAGTTAGTGGGGTGAATAATGATAATAAGGTGCCGTAGACTTAATTCACCCAGTTTCCCTAAGTTTTTTTTTTACTTAATGCTTGACCACAATCCCACCTGATGGTAAGACGAGATGTGGTCCAGGATGGTAAGCGCACTAACTTAATAAAAGCCTCTTCACTCTTTTTTTCTGAAGTTTTCTGAAAGACTATAATTATTATTACCTATTGATAATATTATGAAATGAGTGTGGTATATGAATTGTTTCCTCATTTACAAAATAATCTTTCTACCCTATCGTATGCAAATTAAATCAGTGCTTTATTATTATTTACGATCAAATTGCTTATGTGACTATATAATTATAGTACCTAATAAACAATTACGTAATTTATTATCATAATATGTATTTGCAATAAGAGATACCTAGGTAGTAATAGGTACTTCTACCATCCTTCACCATGAGTCATATTTATTTAACCCAGGCAATGAAAAATTAAAATCAATTATTACGATAAACATCAAATCATGGTATAAAGATTACATTACATTAGATCTCCACATTTCAAAATAATTAATTCCAAGAAGATTAGACTGTAAACGCTGGAACTAAGATTAGAGTATGAGCGTGTTCTCATAATTATGGCGATGGTGGTCAGATCGGTACAGGGACAATAGGTTGCATCACGTCTCGCGTAGCCGCGGAAGAGCTTCCGTTCGCCTCGCGGCCCTCGCAGCTCTCCGGGCACCGAGTGGGAGATACCTCGAGCTCGACGTATATAACGCGACATCGCCGACCCCTCATCATGCATTGACCGCAGGTTCATCATGAAGGTAACTGACATACAATCATCTCAGAAACCTCCAAATTTAAATTCGGGAAAAATATCATCATAAGAAAATATTTAGTTTTTTTTTTTCATTTTGGAGGGCTTCTTATTTTTATTGCGATTGTAAAAAGAAATATGTGGTGCATAATTGGGATTTTTTTCAGGTATTCGTTTGTTTGTTGGCTGTCGCCATTGTAGGCGTACAGTCAGGCTTCATTGGCGGAGGTAGTAGTGGCGGGTGGTCCAGCGGTGGCGGCGGCGGTGGCTGGTCGGGCGGAGGCGGTGGCGGCGGGTGGTCCGGCGGAGGTGGCGGCGGCGGGTATGGCGGAGGTGGCGGCGGCGGGTACGGCGGTGGCAGCAGCGGCGGTGGCCGTACGTATTTTTCCCGAGTCAACCTATAGTACCTAATCACTGAGTTACAGAGTAAGGGAAACTGACCTACAGTTTGCACACCATTAAACATTACTTTATTGTTATAGATAATTTACCTACATGTTTTCAAAAATCCTCTAAAATTACTGTGTGATTGAAGTTTCCGAATGAAGAAAAGAGGTGCTCGAATCCATTTTTGAATACCCTTCCTGGCAGTTGAGTTAAAAAAGGAAAAGGGTCATCAATTCACCTAAACTACTTATTAGATATTAAAATATGACTCACAAATTCAGCCAGATAGGTAATTCTACAATAATAAAAAAGTTAAGTTTATGTTTAAATGGCCTTTCATGTTCGTACTAACACCTACTGACATCCTAATTATTTGCACCTACAGAAGTGAAGATTATTAAAATCATCACCACCGGAGGCGGTGGCGGCGGATTCGGAGGTGGTGGTGGCGGATACGGCGGCGGCGGCGGTGGCGGACATGGCGGTAAGTCAAACTTATTAATGAAGTTATATTTTTCTTCGTCATTTTTTGAGTGAACACGACTTTATAGTAAGTCACTGAAATGGTCACACTGTGACCCAAGACTATACCTACCTATCACCACTTACCATCATTTCATTTGAATCATTAAGCGTTATATCTAAGTAAAAAAGGTATAAAGTTATAAACCTTATATTGCTGTTCATGTAATTATAATCAGATTTAATTTTTGATTTGATCTCTGTTTTAATTCAGACTTGAAATGTAGTTAACTTTTTTCCAATCATAACGAAATTGTCCATCGAAGATAGTTAGGTACTAGGTACCCAATCGAACCTCACTGGATCGTGCAGTTCGATTGCAAAAGTAGCAATTTGGAACAAGTTCGTATCAAAGTCTATTCGATTCACAACTCAGTGCCGTCGACAGCAAGCTTCGGGTTAAAGGGCAATTGCTAGGAGAAAGAATATGCATTAGCCTTTGAAGCCTTAGAATTGAACCGAGCGAAGACATCAATTGTCAAGCATATTACCTAGGTCTTTTTTATTTAGTTATAGTTATTACTTAAGTACTTACTTACTTTACTTTATTAGGTAGGTACTTACTTTTAGTTTAAGTTTAAGGTTTAGTACACTATCTGAACTCTTTAATGTTCTTAGTAATGCTGAGCCACGAGCTAGAATTAGGTCCCAGTTAAGTTTTATTGCCACCAATGCTTCGCAAACTAATTGCAAATTGGTAGTTTTCAACACCGTTCAGAAAATTAGATAAAAGGTTTCTTTTTTACTTCAGCCTTAATTAAATTAATGTTTGACAACAATTAGGTGCAACCTAAACTCTTACCATCATCAGTTACTAAGATGGTAATTTTGGGTCTATGTTTTGGGTAATGGTAACGGTAAGGGTAACTTACCTTAGCAAAAGGCAACTTACCTGGTAACTAACTTACATATTCAGTTTGAGGAAACTTGCGCAAGACCTACAACAGTCCAAACCAACCAGTGGTGGTACAGTAATGAGTTGCTGATGATTCTGTCGAATAATAAGGAAATAATTTGAAGTGCCTACCATAATTACTCGACCACAACACCTACCTATGTTATAATAACAGAGGTCAAAAGACCGTACAAGAGGGTCATCCCGTTCACTCGCTAGACCGAAATTATATATTTCGTAATACTTTTACATTGAATGTCTACTACTCACGTTAGAATTTGTGTATCAAAATCAATAATGTTTCATAATGTAAGGATACTTGTCTTAGTTAAAGTTAATAGTCCGATACAAACGATTCTTAATGGTCATATCAATATGACATGATAGTATGACCACCAATAAACGGCCTACTATAAGACGACCTGTGTGGTGCAATGATAACCTACCATGCCGGATCGGCCGTGACAAGGGTCTTGGGTTTGATTCCCATCGAGGCGGAAATTCGAGTGAGTTTGAATTTTCTTGTCTTTGGGTGTTGTCCATGGCACCCACGACACAGGTAATATTAAACCTAAGGTAGCTGGATATGTGTAGCGTTTTTTTATAGCTATGTTGTGTAGGTATTAAATGATTCATTTTGCAACAGGCGGCGGCGGCTGGAGAAGCGGCGGTGGCGGCGGATACAGCGGCGGTGGTGGCGGCTGGAAGAGCGGTGGTGGCGGCGGATGGTCTGGCGGCGGTAGCGGTGGTGGCTGGAAGTCCGGCGGCGGCGGCGGCGGCGGCTGGTCCGGCGGTGGCGGCGGCGGTGGCTGGAAGTCTGGCGGCGGCGGCGGCGGCGGCTGGTGGTAGAGGCTTACAATACAACAGTACTAATAAAAACGAACAGTGATACAATAAAAAATGTCTTTGATTTACGACGGAGATTCATTCAGTCACTAAAAGCGTTTCTACGTTTCATTGATTTTAACTTATTTATTTCTACATATAGTTCACCAACGGTTATCTGTGGTTATAACAATTCAAAATTAAGGTTAAATAATATTTTATATTTTGTGCCAAATTTCGACTAGGGGGTTACAATATAACGGTTATTTAACGATATATTAGTTTCCATTTTCTGTGTCATAGTTGACTCTGTATAGACCTAAAAGCTAAAAGAAACCTTCTTCTATATATTATACTACGAAATCGGCCCTCGCTTCGCTTCGGAAAAAATACTAAAAAATATATGTATAATATAGCCTATGTCACCCGGGGATGATGTAGCTTCCCGACAGTGAAATAATTTTTCAAATCGGTTCTGTAGTTTCGGAGCCTATTCAATGCAAAAATCAAATCTTTCCTCTTTATAATATTAGTATAGATAGTATACATAAAACACAAAAAATGTTTCTATGGATGTCGTTTAAAGACATCATCCAATGATATCATCCAACCGATATACCCCAAAATGGTTTCATTTGAAAGGCAATAATGCGAAGGTGGTTTGAGACCACTAAAACAATGCTTTAGGCACATTCGATCCATTGATAAAGTCACTTTTCCACTTTTCCCATACAATTTGCAGATATAATAAACTGTCAACACTGATCTGTCATTATCATCAGAAAAATTGTTAGCGTAGTGGAACACACCGGGTATCCACTAGTAATGAATAAAAGGAAAAGGAAAACTATCACAGCTAGATAAACTAGTAAACAATTAGTAGATTAAGTTACAACTACGGAGACCTAGATTACGCGTGACGCACTTGGTCAGTTTTATTTTCTACCTACTAAATTTAATGGTCAATGAGACACTCCAAATATTTGTGTAGGATAAAACAAAGATTAATATACAAAACACAATTCTTATTTAATGTTAAATTACATTCACACTCAACACAGTTTTGTATAAATAACATATTCATTTTTTGTTTTTGTGCTTTTTTCCCGATTTCACTTTTTTCTTTTTATTGGGATCAAAATTTTCTTTATCTGAAGAATTTGAACTATTGGGTGTAAGGCCTCTTGCTTGTCGCTTTGGTTTTTTTTCATATTCCATTTTTGATAATGTTCTTAGTATTCCATATTCACTGCAAATATGTTAAAATTATAGTTTAGTTAATAAAAACACATTAAGACATTTAAAAAACCAAAGTTATTAATCAAAAACTAACACATTCTCGGGAACATTGGGTCTATGAACATCTACAATAACTTCATGAGTATTATCACAGCTTATATTACTATCTGTATCAGAATCTTCTATTACTAAGCAATTACGCTGTTTCAAAGAATTATTAGAAGAATCTTGTTCTGTATCTTTCTCAGTAGCAAATACATCTAAGCTTTGAGAAATATCATTAGGTTTCAGCATTTTTTTTGGTACAACTTCAGTATCTATTATTTTCATTCGTTTTTGTGGAGTGATTTTTTCATCTACTGTATTCATTTCATTTCCAAGCAATATGTCTTCATCAGTTTGTATTGCTGTGGAAGTTTTGTCAATCATACGTTTTTTATCTTCACAGTTTGTAAATTTAATTGTAGTGACAAATGCAGAATTGTTGATAACAATTGAAACATCATTGGATTTATTAACTTCAGAGCTGGAATTAATTTTAGTCTTAAAATAATTTTTACACAACTTGCATGATTCAAAAAGAGAACTTCTTTTAAGGAATAATACTTTGTTCGGAAATCCAGACTCAATCTTCTCTGAGTTATTTCCATTTCCAATTAATGTTGATCCAGCCATTTTGTGCACATCAAGAAGACTATCTTGTTCATTATGTGAATTAGTTTTACTCATTTCCTTAGCCTCATATTCATCTTTCTTAGCTGCCTCAAGAACAGCTAACCAAGCTTGCTCATCTTTGTCAATAATATTTCCATCTAAATCCTCTTCTATTAAAATAGGTTCATCGTCCAAAACAATTCCACTTTCATTTTTATCACATTTCTGATGAATCTGATTATCAACATAAGTTTTTTCTTTTTTTATTTCTAACTTCTTAGGTTGGTTTTTGATCTCCAAATTCGTCTTTTTTGCATTTTTTGATAATGATGGAGATTTATGAAATGTTTTCAAATGTGATCTAACTCTGTGAGTTGACTTTTTTGCAATTGCTGGAGCAGTCTCACTTTTCAATTTTAGCAAATCGTGCTTACTTTTTGGAACTAATGATTGTGTATTTATATTGATATCCCCAAATGGTCTACGAGGAGGATTTTGAGGCACACTTTCATGCTGATTGAGCCAATTTTGCACATACTGAGCTGATTTTTTCATGGCTACTATATTGGAGCTGTTAATCTCTTCACCAGAAAAAAATTTTGGGCTAATATTTTCTTTATCTTTTAATGAATTGTTTAAGCTTTTCCTCTTGTTACTATAATTACGAGGAGCCTGTATACATTCTGGAAACACCAGTTTTTCCAATCTTAGATGATCTGAGATTCGCTGCCTTTTGTACACTGTAAACAAAGTACATGTATAAATGTAACACATATATAAATGTGTGTATTATTCAAAATAAATAAATAATAAATAAAATGAATACCATCTATGTTAAATGTATCTTGGAATGCAGTCAATAAAACAGCAGCATTATTGAGCCGGGCAGTTTGAGGTTCATCTATAAGGTATGATGCAGGAGAAGAGATACAGAACAAACATTCCCCTTCTCTATCTGCACAATCCTTACAGACTGAATGCCCGCATGGAAACCTCACACATGGGCCAATTAACTTATCACTGAAAAGACAGAAAATTTACATGAATCAATACATAAATCAAAAATTACAAACATCTATTAATTTAAACAATATTTTCATTAAAAGTTAAATAATCATTGTTGCAAAATAGTTTTTGTAATGTAGGTAAGTAAGTAGTAAGTAAGCAGGCCACATTTCAAGAAAAGATCCATTCCCTACTAATTCCCATAAAAATTGAATAACAGTTTTTGTAATTTTTTTTATTAACAATATAAGCTGTAATAAGACGTAATGTAAAATTTTTGGCAAGTGATAATTTTAAATACTACATGCTTATTACACTTTAATAATAGGGAGTGACTATTCATATGTATAACGGATGAATAATTCAAAATTCAAAATAATTTATTCATGTAGGTATCACTTATGCACATCATTGTTTAAGCTTTTCAGAAAGGTGCTTTGTCATGGAGGAAAAGAAAAGCCATAAAGAAACTCCTCAGCACATCTTTTAAAAATAAAAATACATAGGTATATTTATTACAAAACAAAAATATCACTAACTTGAACGGAACTAGTTGCAGAGCTGGTCATTTCCTTGCATCTTTGTCATTTAAGTACTCATCTACAGTATAGTAACCTTTGCCTAAGAGTTGAGATTTTACGTGTATATTAAACAATATATTATTATTCATCCGACTATCCAAAACAAAGTACTTAAAATCCTATCGGATGAATAAAATAACTTAATCTCCGACTATCTGACCAATAAAATAACTGAGACTTATTAGGATGGAGTACCAGCGCAAGAGTGCTACTTGAAAGTAATGTGACCGAAATCAAAAAATAGATAGGTTAGATCAGTTAGATTACTGTTTTCATTTACAGAAAAAAGGGATGCGACATCTGTGACGGAGCCCTATTATCATGACTTTAACTTTGTGGGTGAAGCCGTGAAGCCCCCCACCTTGTAAAAGTCACGTAACGATAATAATTTACGGATGACTAAAGTTATTTTATTCGGCCGTTTACCGGACTACTAGCTTCAGCCTTCACAATAATTTAATAATAATATTTTCAATATCAAGTGGAAATTTAATCATAACTTACCAAGTGACGCATTGGGTATTATCACTAATAGATTTTATACATTGAACCGCTAAATCAACATTAAAATTAAACATATCACTATAAGCATACTTTTAAAACTTCAGTCGAATAAATAATAAATATGCTTCGTAAATCAAATAGCAGTTTATTTTCACTAGAATATAAACAAAACGCAATTCGTAAACTCAAACAAAAGTATCACGTCAGCATAAGATAATATGTCAGCAGGTCACTATTTTTAATGTGTCAAGTCTGTGGTGTCAACTGTCAAGACTGTCACGCCAAAGTCCGCCAAACGTCAACGGCCAACGGTCGAACAATCTGGAACAATCAATATAAATATATATCGCACCTCGACTTTGATAATTATAATTTTCGATATTGTATGTTTTGTATCGATATATCGCTTTAAGATATATTGCCCCGTTTAGACGCACGCACGAGCCACGTGTGTGTGAACGCATGTGTGAACAGGGCGCTCGCGGACCAGACCACGCGCGTCTCGTGCAGTGTTGCTAATTTAGCCCTTTCGGGGCTAGATCTAGCCCTTTTTACGGGTTTTCAGCCCCTCAAATAATTTTTTAGCACCTAGCCCCAAAATCATTTTCCCCCATCTTGAAAAAAAGGGATAAATTCAGGTTTTCCCTGAAATTTTTGATGCAATCCATCGAAAAAACGATAAAACGTAGTGAAAGATATCGAAAAAATTACCTTTAACATACTTGTAGAGCGTCTGACGACCTTTTTTTTCCGCCCTCACCTCTGATAATTAAGCAATAGCCCCTATTTTCAATGTATTGGACGAATCTAGCCCTTTTTTAAACTGTGTTTAGCCCGAAAACCTGATACTGAGTTGGCAACACTGGTCTCGTGGCTCGCGTCGAGAGCGGTTTTTTGGGCGCGCGCCAAAGCGGCTCGCGCGAGCGCTCGCGCTTCATTCGACAACGGCTACTAGTGCTATTCGTACATATACATGTACAATTGGATGGTATTTTTCGAAATCGTAATACTTAATTCAATATATCATACTGAATGATAAATGATAATAATAATGAACCTTAAACTACTAATAATAAAACTACGTATATTTAAACTAATATTATAACGAAAATTTTTATGTTTTGTTTGTAATGAATAAACTAAAAAAACTACAGGAAAGATTTCAAAAATAGGATGCTCTTTTAGTTAAAAAATAGGAGTCTGTACGAAAACCAGAGCAAAGTGAGGGTGGTTACTAGTTAAGAATGTGTTTAACGTAATTGAATTTTTATATCTACATAGTCTACAACCTATATAAATAAATAGGATTCCCGATACCCTATCTCATGAGTAAGTACCATGGACAACACACAAAGACAAGAACACACATCCAGACCGAGAACAGAAATTAAAACTCATCATTCTAATTTCAGCCCCATTAAAAAAATATATATTTAGTTGGCTAATGTATACTAAAAAAAGCCTAAGGTACAGAAATTAATCCATAGTACAATCTACATTGAGTATTTTGCCTATAAATCACGGTAGAAAGGTTTTATTGAATAGATGCCGATGTATTACGTCAACGTGCTCCATCCGTGAACGTCTGAACGCAGCGCGCGTGTGGCCAGTCCATTACCACTTCAGTCGGCTTATTCTTTTGGCTATGTCGGTTATCCGAGTTCGGCTACGGATTTTATAATTTCTGACGCGGTCGTGTAGAGAAATACCGAGCATAGCCCTCTCCATAGCTCGCTGTGTGACTTTAAGCTTGTGGATTAGGTCGACAGTAAAGCATCACGTCTCGGAGCCGCGTAGCCGTATGTCATCACTGGCAACACACACTGCTCGAACACCTTCGACTTAAGGCACTGAGGTAGTGCTTTGAACGACAAGATATGACGCAGTTTCTCGAATGTGTGCTGTGCATTTATTTAATGCAATAATACTTTTAAAGGTCGTAGCACACATATCAACTCGGGAAGGGTCTCGTCACCGGATCGCCTCGCCGTCAACCAAGCATCAACCTAACGTAAGCGCGTTACCAACCGACCAGCAGCTCCGAGTCGACTCGGCTACGGCTAGGCGACGCCGCGCTTACGGCTCGCCGGCCGCTGGTTGACGGCTAGGCGGGTTGCCGCGCGGGTCAGTATTCGAAGGTGAAGTGTAGCTGGTTCACAATACGCGAGATGGCAATCATTGCCATAGCACTTGACGAAGAGGAAACAGAAAATAGAAAGAAACGAAAAAAAAGATAGGTACACGATATGAATAAAGCAAGGTCAACTGAAGGAGAATTTCGAACTATTATGAAACATTTGATAGATGTTACGATAAATAAAATAATAAACGACGGTGAAGTAGCCGCGGCGCGGGGCGCGCACGAGGAAACGGAAAGTCGAAAGATAGCGTACAGGGAGACGTAAGCGCGGGTACGGCAAGTCGTCCACGCACCGTACCGCGGTTCGTGAGCTTGTCTCGAGGCGAGGCGATTACGTTACGATTCCGATAAGTGTGCTTTACAGTAAGGAGTTTCATACAAAGAATACTGAAATGCAAGAGCTGATATGTGTGCTACGACCTTATGGGCTGCAATTAACAGAAAACTGAATAAGTGAAATAGCTCAAAAGATAAAAAAACAGTATGTACACAGATTATTCAAATCGTAAAGGTTACTCGTAAAAATAAAATAGTTCAATGAAATAAAATGGTAACACACATAGTGCTTGGCAATGAGTGGGAATCACAGAGTACTTTTGGTGGGAATTCCTCGCATCATGTTTTAGGTTTAGTAGTGTTGTGTCAAATATTTTTATTAAAATATCGATTAATAATTGTTATTTTTCTTAAGCTAATAAAATAGAAATGAGAAGGAAAGTATCGATATCAAAAATACTTGGTATCGACAATTTTTGCGTAGGTATCCCTAGATCGGGATCCACTTAAAATTTTTCCGAAACTGTGACACACGATCGAAATTTCACAACCCAAAAATAAATCTGATACATATTTATTAATAAACTTATAAATCACAATATCGGCACATAACATAACTAAAGAGCTCCACATTTTTAAAACAAATCGAATAATAAATACCAATGAGTCTTGGTAAAACATTTTAAAATTATTATAGATAGTTATTAAAATTCACTTCACAGGACGATGCATTACTGAAAAAGTTTAAAAATTATGTCAAAATTAGTTACAATAAGCACTATGCTCTAGAGTCTAGAGCTACCTACGTATAATAGTAAAGTATCAACAATAGCCACAATTTTTTTTTCATAATTTTTTTTTCATTTCTAGACATCATTCAGGACTTAACAGAAGTATGTACTAAAATGCCTTTCATTTTATTAAATCGCTGTATTAATCTAAAAATAAACATGCAATACATAAATAAGTTTAAATAGAGCAATTCAACTACTATAACGGAACAATCCTTATAGGAAGTAATTATTTATTTTGTACATGAAGGTACCATAACATTCGTAATCAAAATATTTACAACTGTATACTGTTAGACAGTATCTAATCCTAAGATTTCATTATTTGTTCATGTTAAGACATTAAGTGGAATGCATAATGCACTTGGGAGTAGATAATTAATACTTAATCAAATTTACTAAAATTTAAATGCATTTGTTTCTCTAACTCATAAGAGTCATCATACCCCTCAAAGATCATTGTAATGTTAAACTTAAAAACCAAGCGAGAACGGTGGGAATTTAAAATACTGAGACCGCAATTACATTTAGTAAGTTGCTTCCGTAAAAACTTAAGTAATAACATTCGGAACGGAAGTATTAAGAAATTAACATGAGCTACTTACAATATGTGTTTACATTTGCAAATAGAGTAAAACTTACTAATGTAAAGGCGGCCTTATTTCTCTAGTTTAACGCTCCCTACGAGCGCGCTTTGCACGAGCCGTGGGTCCGGATGGAGTCTGCTCATCTTCATCACGTCTCTTGGCCGGTCCTTGCGGCCGTTGTAGTTGACTTTGAGCAGTCAACTGCAGTTGCAAAGCATGAGTGTTCAATCTCTCTGCTAAAAGCAAGGGCTTAAGTGCAGCCATTTTATGACTGTATAATGAAACTCTAGGCCTACTATTGACCGCGGCAGTCAACTGTTCCCTGACAGTCATCTCTATGTTTTCCGCATTGTTGTTCCACCGTTCACTGTTACTTCCATTCTTGTCAACTCCTTCAGTGGCTTCAATATTTTTTAACTCTTCTTCGTTCACTCCGTCCGGGCTACAAACGATGAAAACTTGTGCTCTAACATCTGCATCAAACTTTGATATAGTGCTTACAAGAGGCTTAGCCCAGCCTATGTGTAATATAGGAGTTTGACTGCCTTCTTCCCACTTGCAGATTCCATCATAAAACCTGTGGAACATTTTATTCTTTACTCAAATGTAATAACATTAATCACTACTATCGTGCGACCATTTGGGCGCCAACTGGTGAAAGAGCAAGAGCCGCGAAACATATGGCTCGTGACGTGGCTCCAACGTGGGGCGTCTGTAATTCTGTATTGCGATTCGCGAATGCAATCGCAGTTACATGGGCGCAAATATCCACATTTGCCATCATTATTGTATTAAGTTTAGTCTTAATAATTTGTAAGAAAATTAATTACCTGAGTAGTGACGCAAAGCATTCTGGATCCTTCAGTATGGATCTGGCAGAATGTCCAGAGCTCTCTGCTTTCATCAGCTGCGGTATTAATTCATTTGCAATTTCCGAAAACTCTTTATATATTTCTTCATCGTCACGAGAGTAATTGTAACTGGAAGACAAAAAAAGTAGTTAATTACTCAACACAAAAAGTTTCATTTTCAGGAACATAATTTTCTGAATGACCTGGCTAAATCTTGATAAAGTGTATAAAAAAATTAAAGAGGAATTGTAAAAACCATGAGATCCTTACAAGTAACAAGGTTACTTACAAGTTACTTACAAAGTTACTTACAACTCTTACAAGTAGTTATTTTCATGGCCACAAACATTAATGTTACATATTAGTATTATGTTACTGTACTATCTTACAGTTTACTTTTATAAGCAAAACATTGAAAGGTCCCTAAGTAGGCTATGTAAGTTTTTCTATGGCTTCAACCCATTAATGACCCACTACTGGGCACTGGTCTATTCTCTTGAGACAACAACACTGCTCCAGTGCGGATTGGTGGAGGGGTTAGTGGCCAACCCGAGTGTCGGAAGTTTTCAAACTGCCCGAGGGCCTCCGATATGGCTTAACAACTGTTATCTTATGATAACAACCGGGACCGACGGCTTTACGTGCCCTCCGAAGCACGGAATCAAGAATTTTTTGCCACTAGCGGTCACCCATCCAACTACCGACCGCGCCCGCTGTTGCTTAATTTTTTCGATTACTTAAGATCGACGCAAGCCGCAGGGCTATGAGCGCTTCACTTTTACTATACAGTGGACCCCCGGTAATCCGACAAACATTTTGCAGGGCAGTGCCGGACTATCGAATTTGTCGGATTATAGAGTACTGCCTTAAAACCCCCTATAGTCCGGAATTTTTTACAAAAGAGTACCTTGTAATCCGACAAATTACAGATCCAATGATAAGATTCTGTATGTTATATATATGTACTCTGAAGTACAAATCATACTTCATTATGTATGTCAACAACAATGAACAGTAAACAATGAAAACACGCTAGACTGCACCGCTATCTTCATCACATGTAGTCAAATTCAGATTAAGCTATCAGAATCAAAACAATACCCTACGCGTAAAGCACAATTAGTGGTGGTGCGTACAAGTTATAACTTGTTCAATCATGCATCAGCGAAGATTGCCAAAAAAATGTTCAATAATAAATAATAGACATGTCGGATTACAGGGGGTGCCGGATTAGACAGGGGCCGGATTACCGGGGGTCCACTGTAGTTTACTTCAGTTTTACTATAGTGCACACATAATGAACTGATGAATCTGACCATAAACCAATATTCTTCTTCAATCATTGGGTATAATGATGTGCACACTATAGTTAATAACATAAATAGTCCATGTACAATAAAATTGAATATACATACTACTTAATAAACAAGAGATACAAACTGCCGAATAACGTCTCCAGCACATGCCCAAGCATGAAAAGCCTCTTTATACATTTTGTGGCGATGATAATATCCTCCTTGGAAGGTGTATGGATATACGTGTCGGTCTTCATAGAATGTTCGAGAGGATCTTATTGCCTGGGCGTAAAGTCCAGCCGCGTCTGGCTTCTGAGCAATAATTGGTGGATTCTCACACTCATTTTTAGATGAGGCCTGATCAGCATCTTCTGAGCAATCTGATAATTTCATATATTCATCCAAGTCACCCAGATTACCTAATGCCATAGGATATGAATCTAAATGTCCTAAAAAAGAGTATTATAGTTTTATAACAAAATGTACTATTAGAAATTTTCAATATTAAACTGGTACAGATATTTAAATTCAACTGATTAAAAATAAGTGATCCTACACAAGCATAATAATATTGAGTAAGTTATACTGTATACTTTTATAATATTAAAATAATACATTCAACCATGACTCAATGCTGAATTTAATTACCAAATCTCTAGACCTTTCACTCTGCAGCTCATTATTAACCATAATAATTCACCAGAAGCAATGAACCATAATTACCATTATCATACAAGAGCCATAATAACTTATGTTGCATTTGTGCAACTTCATGCACATCAATTGTAGGTGTGAGTGTTGGATTGATAGATGACACAAGGGCTGCTAGCTCCATCACTCTGGTACATATTACTGGTTTACCAGCTACATAAAGCCAGGAGTGAGCCAGTACTCCATCCCCAACTGATCGACCACGCTTGTCCTCATTCCCTTTGCCATGCCATGTTACCTGGTGAAAGAATTACAATTATTTTATTTTATTTACAAGGATCTGTTTCAGAATGTTTGGTACACAATACACTCAAATAAGCAACTAAACTGATATTCAAACGAATAATAAAAATGAAAAAATGGTTATATGGTAACAAGACGAGGGGGAGGGGAGCGGGGAGAAATGATAGAGGATCCAATGCTGATTACAACGTTAGCACTCGCAACTCTCGGCGACAAATAACTATGACACTATACTCAAAATTAAACACCAGAAGTGTCAAGAAGACTCATTAAGCAGTTAAATCGGTCACTATGTTAGCTATATCTACACCAGGAACAACATAATAATTTAATTTAAACACAATAAAATAATTTGACTATGTCACAGATGTCAATGAAACCACACTACGCGGGGTCTCTATTTTTCGCATAAATAAAACATTCTAACCTAACATAACCAATTCCATATGAGTCCAGTTTTTGTGGAAGGCTCCACCTCATAGTGTGTTGTGAAGCTCGATTTTGTTTGTGTCACATTATTTTTTTGTCAAGGTACCATAGTCAGTAATATTACAAACTTAAGGGTAAAACTCCCGCATAAAAGTGGCTTCTAGTTTTTCTTAAAAAAAAATATCAAAGTTTGCTTCAGATTGATTCAGGAAATGCAGATTTTTTTGTTATAAAATAAATAGATTAGTTAACATAACATTTAGATACCATCCTTTTTGAACTTACTACTATCATACTCCTGAAAACTGACCTCTATATGCGATAGCAACTAATGAAATGAAGCACCGCATATTTTAGTACTGAGGTTAGAAAAAATATTTTCCATTTTCTCGAATACAGTTCATTTATTTATTTATTTAAAACTTTATTATACCTTTTAAAAATGGTACAAAAGCTGGGCTTAAGCTAGCAGCTAGCAACAACCCATAATTTTCCCACTGCTGGGCTCGGGGTGTCCTCTCACAATGTGAGGGTATAGGCCAATAATAGCTGGGCTTAATGCTAGAAGCATTCTCATTGCTAGTGCATCCCTGAGAGTTACGAGTGGTACCGTTGTAATCAAAATCAAACCCCCTATCATTTCCTCTCCTCCACGGCCCCTTTTTCCTACTACCTTATTCTAAATCCAACCCACCAAGTCCATCAATATATTATTATTGTTAATAATAATAAAATATACTATACAACTGACCTCAGCCGTTTCAGTTCCATCTTTTCCAAATACAACCCACGCGTGATCTTCAGATAACGCTAAGTGAACGTCTCGTTTGCCCAAAACTTGACAACCAGCAGTTACTGCAAAAGCTACACCAAAACAATCTAGTTTATTTCCTGTTAAAAAGCTGTATATGGACTGAAGATGAGCGCGGTCCTTATAATAGCTTCGTGTGAGAGAATTCCAGACAATGTCGGCCACCCTTTTGACCAAATCTCGCGTAGCATATTCACCGGCGACGAGCTTCGCGTCGACGCCTCCACGCAT